>JAQGAZ010000437.1:0-62598 GCA_034692225.1 Polydesmus complanatus | reverse complement strand
CTATAATTTTAAGATTCGCGGATGTTAATTTTAAGGGGGTTTCTTCGCGCGTTTTTAAGGGTGAGAATGGAGTGTAAATTATTGTTTGAGGGAAAAATACATTACACTACACTACACTTGTTAGGATTAATAATTAAGGTTAATTAAGATTTGTATAAAATATTTAAAATTGTATAAATTTAAAAATTTGTAAATACTAGTATTGTATAAAATTATTTTTTCTTTGTAAAACTGTAAAATTTTGTAACTAACGTATTTTTTTTATGTTTAGGTTAATATTTTATTATTCAAATTTATTAATTTTTTTTTGAGTTTTTAAGTTTCTTTTCAGATTTATTTTCTTTGGACAAACCCGCATTTAGGGTGTCCAAAATGATTGGAAGTTTCAACTGTTTAAAACGGTAATAAAAAAAGTTAATCTGAATATTTAAATAAAATTTTAATTTTCTTAAATTTAATTTTAGGCTTTGGATTTTATTTGTTAACAAAACTTGAATTTAGTTGTCCAAAACGATGAAAACCGTTCAATTCTTCAGGAAAGGTAATAAACAATTAATTTTAAAATTTAAGTGCTGTGAAGTAATTTTATTTAATTTTTTTTTTATATAGCTTGCTTACCTAATACAAAATGTATTTGTAAGCCAAACGTTTTTCACTTATTTTATTATTTAAATTTATTAATTTTTTTGAGTTTTTAAGTTTCGTTTCAGATGTTTTTCTCTTTGAACAAACTGGATTTAGGTTGTCAGTAGTTGTCTAAAATGAATGGAAAAAGTTTCAACTGTTTAAAAAGTTATCTAAAAAATTTATTTGATAATTTTATTTAAATCAAATTTTATGTATTTTATTTCATTTCATTTTATTTTGGATTCTAAGGATTAGGAACCGGAACTTTAATTTAGATACTTAAAAGGTCACGAAGTCTTAATATAGAAAGTGAAAATGGTAAAAATTAATACTTAACATGATTTTTGTTATGATTGTATTGGTGTATTTATATATTATTTTTTTTTTTTAGCAATTGATTAAAGAAAACAGTAATTACAAAATTATTGTTTGACTTTTAATTAATTTTTTTTTTTAATTTTAGGTTCAAGGGGATAAGCTTTTATGGAACTGAACTTAATGGGATTATACGCTTCAAGGTAATTAATATTATAAACTTCATTTATAAACTTTTTTAAATTTGATTTCATGTTTTTCAGGTAGTTTTCTGCAGCACTGCTACAACCAATCGACAAGTATTAAGTTTGCAATTGAATAGTTTTCTTAAAAGTTTTTACTTATCCAATTCAAATTTTTCGAATTTTGGCTTTACTTTTATAACTTTATTTTAGATATTTGGATCAGCACCTCACAAGTTTCAAGCTTTTCCGTCACTGTAAATTTGTTTGTGCACTTTTTATGTTCACATTGTACGTTTTTGTTGTTTTGTATGTTTGTGTATTTGTATACCGGTATACACGTTTCTAATTTGTGTTTTAATTTTCATTTTAAGAATTGCCGTAAGCAAATTTAAGTTTTAAAATTGTTTTTTTTTTTTTTAATTAATTTATTTTAATAGTTCCTATTTTTGTTAATAATTTGATAAATTCTGATTCGTTGTCTAAATAATTGTTTTATTTTTGTACATCTTAAGTTTTAGGTGTTTTATGGAAGACCCAAAAGAATATGGAAGGAACACGGAACAAAACAAGGTATTTCTTTACGTTTTAAAAAATTTATTTACCGGGAATACTGAATATTGATAATTGTTTACAATTTATCTTTTTTCAGGATAAATTTAATTTTTTTGAAATCACCCACTTCCGGTTTTGTTTTTCTCCAGCACGAACAAGTAATCCAATTTTTTTTATTAATATTTTGAATTAATTTAATAATTTTTTTTCTTTAACTTTAATATGTTTCTGTTTTCTGGGTTTTTGAATTTGTTTTATGATTTATATGTTAATTTCAGGCTTGCCTTCAACTTTCAGCTTGACACTTTTTTTGAGTAGCGGGGGTCAAAGTGGATTGGGACCTCAAAGAACCTTCTTCTAGAACGGCATCATCCACTGTTCTACTGTTGTATTTACATCTATTAAATACTTTCGATTTTTATTAATTTTATGCTTTTTAATTTATTTTAGTATTCTTATTTCCGGTTCCGAGCGTTTTTCTGGTGGGAAGTTTGGACATTTAAACGGCGATGGATGCACTTAGAGTTGATGTGGCCTTCATTCTAAAAAGATAAGAAACTTATTTATTTATTTTCAATTATTACCGGTAGTTTTTCTTAAGTTTATTTTAATTGTAAAATGCGTTATATATAAAAAAGGGTCATTAATTCAAAAAGGTACCGTTGAATTAACGATTCTTCATTAATTAGTTTTTTTGCTTTTATCTAATTAATTTTATTTGCGGTAAAAATTATATCTAGGCTTATATAATTTTCTTAAAAAATTCTTATACTCTTACAAAACAAATTGCCTCTTTTATTAACTTTAAAAACTTTTATTGATTGGAAATTAATTAAAATTTTTTGTTTAGTTTAGATGAAATGTGCGATTGGAGGTTTGTTTGACGACAACATTGAACCAAGGAATTTGGGAAAATCTAATTGGGTTTTGAAATGAAGAAAAAAATGAAGAAAAGACAGCGTTTGGAAATCGATCGAAAAAAAATTTGCGTATTGTAAATTCGCTTATTGTAAATTTGCGCATATCGAAATTTTATTCTGAGCCCAAAAAAAGTGCGAATTGTTAAGTAAAATTTAAGATAAAAATGGATTTATGAGAATCACCGAAAATTTCCCGGAAAGCAATTAACAGAAGGAATAAATTCAAAGATAAGTTAAATTTTCTATTTTATTGTTATTTTTTATGTTTCATTAAATTATTCGCAAATTTCATTAGTTTTTAAAATTTAAATTTAACGTAAATGGTTGTTAATGCAAAAGGCGCACTTGCAATAACAATTATTTCATTTTTTTTTTTTTATTTTTTTTTTTTAAATTTTGTTATAATCACATTTTAATTTTTTGCAATTTATTTTTAAATGCTAATGTTTTATTTTCTTTTTTTTTTTTTAGTGTTTTAAGCGACCGTCAAAAGAAATTTTTGGAACCTTGGAGGACTTGGGGAAAACTTGGAACCTAATTTTAAGGAGCTGTTAAAGAATTAAAATAAGTTATGTTTAACTAAATAAATTTTTTTATAATTATAAGAACACTGTACCGGATATATAATTTTAATACAGTAATAAATTTACATTTTTTGCTATTTTTTTAAAATATACGGTATTAAATAAAAAAAAGTTTTTATCGTAAAGGATCCTTACGATAACAACTTTTACTTAAATTTTTACTAATTTTGTCACCTTAACTTAATTGTTTGTTTTTTATTTAAGTTTAATTGTACCGTGCTAAAAATGGTTAATGCGTGATTTTTTTAATATATTTTTTAAGGTTGAAGTGAGGATCCGGAATAATTGAAGACGAAGGACACAAATATTTGGATCATGAACTTCAAGCCATCTTAAAATTAGTAAATAATTGTAAAATTTTGCTTTAAACTTTGCAAACACTTAGTTTAGATTTGGGCTCAGAAATAATATTTTATCGTTTATATTGTTGGTTGAATTATTTTGATAAAGAAAAGGGAGCTAATTTTGAGTTAGTTATACAATAATTTTATATTTTTATTGAGATAATTATAGTAATTAATAAGTATTATTTTAAATTTCTAACTTTGGTTAAATTAATAAAAATAATTGATCTGTTGGCTATTTATTTAATAATTAGAACTAATATAAAAAGGTTTTTGATTGAAAATTATAGGAAATAATTTATTAATTAAAAATAATTTACTACCGGCAAATTAAGGATTTATGAAGTGTACAAGTTATATTGTGATTATTGCGATCGGCTATGACTTATTTTATTTATTTATTAAATCTGCCTTATGGGCGTCACATTTTTAAAAAAAAAGTATTTAATAATACTTAAAATAATTAATATCAATAATTATTAAAAAAATATATACCGGTATTAAAATAATTGAATAATAAAATGAAACTCTATTTAATTAAAAGAATCGGAAACAAGATCCAGGTGAATTTCCAGGATGATTCCACAAGCCCAGTATCGCACTTAACTATGGGAGAGTTGATTACGTTGGGAAGTTCGGTACCGGTATCTAAAATATTTATTTTAATTCGATAACGCTTTGATAGTGCGCATTTTTGCACATCGAAACTATAATTAAATTTTGGCACTACAATAATTAAATAATTCTGCTTTTCTTGTGGCCTCATTTAAGATGACCCCCTTGTAGGCGACTTTGCCTGGAGAGTTGGTTTGTTTACATGAGTATGAAAATACGGTATAGTCAAAATTACAAATTAAGTTGTTTTTATTGTTATTCTTGTAATTGCCATAAAAACTAGTTTTAACAAACTTCAAACTTTTAAAACATTTTTAGCAAACATTCTATTAGTATTTTATGTAAGTTTTAAATAAAAATAGTAATCTAAATGACATAAATGTAACAAAAAATAGGAATTTTGAATTTTTGATGGATGTCGACTTCCATACATTTATTTTGCATTTTTCTGCTGTCAGATGGCATCTACTCAACGAGCGTTTGTTCAAAAGATAAATAAGTAAGATTATAATGATGTTTGTGCATACCAATTATTGACATAGTTATTTATGATAGCAAAATTATGTTTTTCTTAATAATTTGGACATGTTTTATCTAGGCAAAATGCCGCCGATGTGCGAAAACAGTTGTCGTCAGGTTCGTTCGGAAGAAGCACGCTCAAAGTGATTGCTAGCGGAGTTCCTATTTCCGTGAGTTTCTTATATTTTAAGGGCTTAACTCGTAATGAGAAAGATTTAATTTGGCCAGGTACCGCTATGTGATGTAATGGATCCGGTAGATTACGAAGATTTCGTGCAGCAATATCAATTGCAAGTTGACAGAGATCCGATGAGACATCTAATGGAGTTTCCACCCGACGATATTCAAGTTGGAGTTGTGCCTCGACGGTGTCGAACAGCAGTACCAATTACAAATTACGATGGGTTGGTTTTGTATATTTCAAAATTGCCACGTTAAATTAAATTTTATTTATTGATGATTTCAGAGAGTTGGATCCCCGTACTAAAGATTGCATTAGAGCATATTCTTCGGATTGGGTTGTTGTCAATCGAAAATATCAGTTCCTCAGTTCTAGTTGTTGCGTTCGAGATCGGGATGCTCAGAAAGCCGCGTTATTACAATCCACTCGACGACAAGAGTTTGAAATTGACATCGATGATTTTTCGTCGACACAAACCTTGAGGAGTGTTTCACAGCATTCTCTGATTCATTCCGATGACAGTGGAGATAAAGTATAATTAATATCTTAAATATTTATGGTTCTGCATTTTTGCCAAATGTGAAATGAATTTACGTGTGATAATTTTACTGGTTAAGTGGGAACATTGCTTTTACAAGTATAAAATTAACATTTCAGCTAATTGAAAAACTTTATTAGTGTCGCACTTAACAAGTACTGTTTTCACATTTTGTGCATGTAAGGTGCCCTTTTATTTTTTATTAAAAAAGCGGCGTAGTTACACTACAATAATTTATCAGTCCTAATTTTGCATTGAAATGTTGTTTGACAGGATTCGTGCAGTCCTACTTCTAGCCGCCACTCTTTGTGCCTGAATGATACTCCCAGAGCCAGTTGGGCGAGCAGCGATTTTGATTTGCGAAATAGTGCTGCAGACTTGATCATTTCTTCACTTCTTGAAAGATCTCCTATCGAAGAAGTTGATCTACTTAACGAAGCTCGACGAATGGAAAACCGTCAGGAATCGATTTTTTCATTAGACCCATTATTTGACGAGGTTAATTTTTAATTTTTATTGCCATCGAAATTTATTAAATGCGGATTATTTAGGAAGATGCGATCGAAAGACGGTTAATGGCAGAATGCCCTGTTGAACATTTTGGTCATCGAATATTGGTGGAATGCTTAAGTCTGAAGTAATATTCGCGGAATATTATTGTGAGACAGTTAAAAAAAAACCTAAATAAAATTATTTTAAACTAGACTTGAACTTGAAATCGAGCCCATTTTTGCTATAATGGCATTATATGATGCTAAAGAAAAGAAAAAGGTTTGAAAATGTTGTTTTATTTATGTAAATTTTTATTTTAATTTTCACTTTAATTAAACAGATTTCCGAAAATTTTTATTTTGACATGAATCCCGAAGGTATAAAAAAGATGTTGAGCAGCCATGTGCCTTATCAAGATATTTCAACTTTGAGCCGTACTTGCATCTTCAATATAACTCATCCTTCATCTGACATTTTTATCGTTTTACGTCTCGAAAAGGTGTTGCAAGGAGATATAGCCGAATGCGCTGAGCCTTACATGAAAGATGACAAGGTCACTTTTATTTAAATGACAATTTTTATAAAACATGTACAGTAGATGTCAACAGGAAATAATTTTTTTTAATATTTTAGAATCGAGATAAAGTGAAAGCTAATGCAGTTACTTATTGTGAGCGTTTAGGAAAGTATCGAATGCCATTTGCGTGGACAGCTATCTACTTAACAAATGTTATTAGCGGAATGAACAGTTTGGATCGAGAATTGTCTGGTGATAAAGAATCTACTGGAAGTAACTCTAGCAGTTTAGGTCAATAATTCATTTTATTTTATTGACTTATGTTTTTGTTTATTAATGAGAGCAATATTTTAGAAAGGAAAACGAGCACCGGTAGCTTTGATGGTTTTCGGAAGAAATCTAGTGATGGTGGAACATTAAATCGAAGAGGCTCACTTGAAAGGCGCTCGACTACTGAGAAAAGAAATAGCTGGTCGCCTGATGAAATTGGAAATGGTTTGGAAACATTCCGGCCAGTTACAATTACAGTTTCAAGTTTTTTTAAACAAGTAATACACACAAAAAATAAATGAGTATATTACTAGTATTGTTGTAACGTAATTTGATTGTTTATTTTAGGAGAGTGAACGTTTACGAGATGATGACCTTTACAAGTTTTTACTCGATCTGAAGAGACCGACATCTGTTTTAAAAAGATTGAAATGTTTGCCAGGTTAAACTCTTATGATAATAACTTGAAAATTAAATTCTAAACTATAGAATGTGTTTTTAGGAACTTTAAAATTGGATATATCGCCGTGTTTTGATGACGTTCCGTTGTGTTTAACTCCCGAATTGATTCCATTACAATCGCCCAACGAAGATAAAGGAAGGCCCAAAAAAGAAATTTTAGAATTTCCTTCTAAGGAGGTTTTTGTTCCGCATTATAACTTTAGGTTTATTTTATATAACATTTTCTTATTGCATTTGTTTCTCATTTTTTTAAAACTTTTATTTAGAAATTTATTATTTATTTATCCAAAAGACATAAATTTTACTAATCGTCCTGGCTCATCCAGAAATATTACATGTCAAGTTCGATTTATGGAAGGTGAAGAGTCACAAGCAATGCCGGTATTGGTCTTTGTTTATCGATATTGCATTTTTGAGTTCTTAAGTAAACTATTCTTTATTAAAAGTATATATTTGGAAAATCAAGTTGTCCGGAGTTTGTGACAGAGGCTTTTACAACTGTTTGCTATCATAACAGGTAATGTAAATAATTTATTAATTTAAGATCTTTATATTGTTGGTTTTTTGTTTTGTGTTTATAGATGTCCAGATTTTTATGATGAAATAAAAATGCGTTTGCCATCAAAATTAAATGATAGTCATCATTTGCTCTTCACATTTTATCACATAAGTTGCCAGAAAAAGATGGAGCAAGCCCCTATTGAAACTCCAATTGGTTACTCGGTAAATCAGCTTAAATTTATATTAACTTTATTTTAATTTGAGTGCATCAAATATCAGTGGTTTCCGCTCACTTCGGACGGACGACTTCAAACGGGTGATTTTTCATTACCAGTCATGTTAGATCCACCTCCACCAAATTACTGTTATCTTTCCCCAATGGTAATTTTGATTTAATTATTATAATTAAAAAGCTTATGCTAATTTGTTTTAATAGGTTCAATTGCCCAATGTAAGATGGGTAGACAACCATAAAGGGTTGTTCAACATTACTATTTCAGCTGTTTCGTCACTTCATACGGGGGTTAGTTACATAAAAAGTTTTGAAAATTCTTTAATAAAGTAATTACGCATTTTTAGGATGATTACTTAGAGCCTTTCTTAACGCTTTGCTCCTCTTTGGAGGAACAAAATGTGCCTGCCAGAATTGGAGAAAGCAATTTGGAGTCAGAATTGAAAATACGTATAAGCAATTTGGTAAAGGCATCTCCTGAACCATTAGTAGCTTTTTTGCCAATTATTGTGGATAAATTGGTGCAACTGTTGGTCGAACCGTTAATCATTTCTGGTTCCCTACTTAACGTAGGACAAACGTGTTTTGAATCTATGGCTCAGCTCGTTAAGAAACTTGCGGTTGGAATTATTTTATTAAAATTGATTTACATAATAATATATTTATAAATTTTTGTTATGATAGGATTTACTAAGTTATAACAATGATCAACATGGTCGCAATAGTTTATTAACTACTTATGTTCAATACCAATGTACACTACCTCATCCCAACAGTGAATCAACTTCCAGCTATTCACCTATAAATACTTTTCTTCCCAGTGCAAGGCCATTATCAATGCCTTCTTTAAAAAGTTGTTACGGAAGGTATATTGTTTTTTGTCTTTATTTTATCAGTTTTTTTTTCTCTTCATTATAGTTTTGTTTATTTTTTAGAAGTAATAGCAATCCAGATTTAGTGATACATCATCAAGTAAAAGATTTGGATAATGAAGTAAGTCTTTTAACGCGGGGTGTCGATAGAACATCAAGTATGCGAATCGGTGAGTCATTTGGAAAACGTGAAAAATTACTGTCAATTTTAAAGAAATTGTTTAGGTAATCACGAGGGTGGTGTTTATTTAACTGCAAAGCAGCAGAATAGAAAAATAGTCCACGAAGAGTTAGCTTTACAATGGGTTGTCTCAAATGGAAAAACAAGAGAGTTGGCTTTATCTAATGCTTGGTTTTTCTTTGATCTGATGGTGAAAAGTATGATTGAACACTTGTACATTACCCAACAATTAGAAGCTCCTAGAAAGATGCGGTTTCGCGAACAGTTCATTGACGATTTGACAACTTTAGTAACAACAATAACTTCGGACATAATAAGTCGCTATAATCAGGAAAATAAAGACGTGAAGGTACAATAATTTATTAAGTAAAGTAAAATACAAAAATAATTTTATAATGTTTTTATAGTTTATTCAATCTCTGAACACCAGCTTAGCCTTCTTTCTGTTTGATTTGCTATCTGTGATGGATCGAGGATACGTCTTCTCTTTGATCAAAACTTACTGTAAACAGATGTCAGCGAAAATTGCATCTTTGCCTGATGCTGTTCATCTCATTAATTTAAAATTAGAATTTATTCGAATTATATGCAGTCATGAACATTTTGTTGCTTTAAATCTTCCGTTTGTTTTGAATCAGTCGTCCGGATCTGTTTCACCCTGCCCTAGTGTGGCCTCGTCGACTTCGCACAGTTCATTCGTTTCAAGCAGCACTAGAAACGACAAAGTTAGCTTTGCTGAATTAACTCACGAATTTCGTCAGCAGCATTTTTTAGTAGGCCTCATTTTATCGGATTTAGATTTTGTGCTTCAGATTAAGTAAGATTTTCGTTATTATGAAGTAAATAAGACGTTGTTAAGATGCAGTTTTTAGTCATCCAGGAGTTCATCGTAAAGCTGTAAATACTGTGAGGAATCTTTTGAGTTTCCATGATGCAGATCCTCGTTACTTAGACTCGGCCTCCAGAGCACGAGTAGCGGCTTTACATTTGCCCCTCATAGGAATTGTTATGGAAGCTCTTCCTCAACTATGGGACTGGAGCAGTGAGTTTGAGTTTTATTTCGAAATTCAAATTTACTTATTTTTGTTTTGATAAGATCGTTCTGGATTGGCGGGAAGTGGTGCTGATTCAGATATTCAAGAGATCAATCATTCGGTAGCATGGGCCATTTCTGGTGCACCTACTGCTATTCGAGCCATTGCGAACTTCAACGGGGATGACTATGATCCTTTTCAACACGTATGTTTTTTTTTTAAAGTTTTTATTATTCACTTTAGTTTAAAAACTAATTTGATTTTTAATCAGAATCTCAAGTGCCATCTGAGCTCCGAATGCAGTAGAAATTTGTTGTTGTGTTTCTTGTGGGTTGTGAAAAACGTAGAAAGTCATTTGCTGAGACAATGGTGGGCCGAATTGAGTCTGCACCGATTACATCAGCTTTTAGAAGTTTTATATTTATGCATATCTTGTTTTGAATATAAAGTAGGGTATTTGGTTTATAAATTGATGCGTTCTAGTAATACAATTATGGTTTTGAAGGGGAAAAAAGTCCAACCAGTTTCTACTCAACCGAGTTTTAGGAAAAATAGTGATATGAAGACGAAACTGGAAGATATGATTCTAGGCCAAGGGTCAGCGCGCAATGAATTGATGCGAAGAAGAGGTGAGCGAACATTTTGAATCGGTGAAGATGAATATTAATCCAATGAGCATTGTACAGATCGAAGACCACCATCACCGAGTGTTTCACAGGGTGATCGCCTTAGATGGAGAAAAGATCAAACGCAGTGGCGACCTCCGATCGATATTGTTGAAAGGTTTTGCCGTCGTTAATTATTCTTGTTATCTAGTTTTATTATTTATGGTTATTGTAGGCCAAAGGCGGAACTTGAAGGAGATGCTCATATTCAAGGAAATCTCGCTACAGAAGTTTCCGCTATTGTTTTAGATATGTTAGAAATTGTTGTACAAGTAATGAAGCTTTGTTAGTTTTCTATTTCCAAGTTTGTAATATTTTAAGTATTATTATTTAAGGTGGCTTCTCAATCTGATAATTTGCAAGGTTTAGTGGGGCCCGTATTTAGGGTTCTTCTGCACATGTTTTCTCGGAATCAAAGCACTATTGTGCTTCAAAATATGTTTGCTACCCAAAGAGCTTTAGTTTTTAAGGTAACTTTGAATTTGTACTTTTAGAATTTTTGCTTAAATAGAATTTTTAATTTTCAAGTTCCCCGGTTTAATGTTCGACGAAGAAACAGAACAATGTGCCGATCTGTGTCTTCAATTGTTAAGGCATTGCAGTTCGTCAATTGGAATTGTTCGTTCCCAAGCTAGTGCATCGCTATATCTTTTGATGAGACAAAACTTTGAAATTGGAAATGTAAAGACGATTTAATGTTTCAAATAATGAATAAAAGAAGTTAACAGAATCTTCATTTATTTTTAGAATTTTGCCAGAGTAAAGATGCAAGTTACGATGTCTTTGAGCTCGTTGGTTGGGACTAGCCACTGCTTTAGTGAAGGTTTCTTGAGGCGATCTTTGAAGACCATTCTCACTTATGCCGAAGAAGATATCGAGTTAAAAGGAACCACATTTCCTGATCAAGTAAACTAAAATGTTTGAAATTTGGGAAATTGTTTTTGAAATACGTTTTTTTTTTAAATAAGGTTAGAGATTTAGTTTTTAATCTTCACATGATACTCTCAGATACGGTGAAAATGAAAGAGTTTCAAGAGGATCCGGAAATGCTTTTAGATTTAATGTACCGAATCGCTAAAGGCTATCAAACTTCGCCTGACTTGCGCTTGACTTGGCTTGCTAATATGGCTCAAAAACATATCGAAGTACTTTTTCTTCGAATAATTTTTTTTATAAATTTAATTATCTTGATTTAGAGAAATAACCAAGCTGAAGCTGCTGAATGCTTTGTTCACTCTGCAGCATTAGTGGCTGAATATCTTCACATGCTGGAAGATAGAAAGAATCTTCCAATTGGGGCCGTCAGTTTTATGGTATACTTGATAGTTAAAGTCTCAAAATAAATTTATCATTGTGTTATAACATCTATTGAGCAGAAATTATCAGATAATGTTCTGGAGGAGAGCGCCGTGTCCGACGACGTGGTGTCACCCGACGAAGAAGGTATTTGCACCGGGAAATACTTTTCAGAAAACGGATTAATCAATTTAATAGAACAAGCTGTAAACGCCTTCAATACAGTAAATATCACTTTTTTTAATGTACCTGTATAATAAAATTTGTTTTCTGTCCAAATGAAGTTTTGTTTGGTATTTTTTTTAAGGCTGGGTTATACGAAGCGGTAAACGAGGTTTATAAAATTTTGCTGCCAATTCCAGAGGCTAATCGAGATTTCAAAAAACTGGCGAGTATTCACGCGAAGTTACACGATTGTTTCACCAAGATCGAAGTTCAAGTGAGAATGAAAGTTTTAATAAAAATTATTATAATTATGTTATAAATTAATGAGTATAGACCGGTAAAAGAGTTTTTGGAACGTACTTTCGTGTGGGATTTTATGGGACCAAATTTGGTGATTTGGACGAAAAGGAGTTTATTTACAAAGAACCAACCTTGACCAAATTGCCGGAAATTTCGCATCGATTAGAGGTTTGACTTTAAATTTAATATTATTTTTCTCTAAAATTAAAAATATATTTTTTTTTGTAGAGTTTTTACACTGAAAGGTTTGGCAGCGAATTTGTTGAAATGATCAAAGATTCGAATACTGTTGACGTTGCACGACTGCACCCGGAAAAGGTATCATGATGCCTGATTATTATATTCCAATTTTATTTTGAACTGTTTTAAATTATTTTAGGCGTATATTCAAATAACATACGTTGAACCATATTTCGATTTATACGAAATGCGTGAACGGAGAACATATTTTGAGCAAAATTTCAACATAAGTAAGTTATTAAAGTTTCTAGTTGGATTTCTTTATTTTATGCGCATTACTTAGAGAGATTTATTTACGCCACTCCGTTTACGATGGACGGAAAAGCCCATGGAGACTTGCACGAACAGTTCAAGCGCAAAACCGTTTTAACAACTGAGTGCACTTTTCCATACATTAAAACCAGGATCCTGGTAGTGGACAGGGTTCAGGTATATTCATCCGGGCTCTTTAATCATAATATTGCGGTTAATTTATCGTTGTAAATGATTATGTTTAACAGAAAGACTTAACTCCGATTGAAGTGGCCATCGAAGACGTTCAAAAGAAGACTGCAGAATTAGCTTTGGCCAGCAAACAAGTTCCAGTGGATCCAAAAATACTGCAGATGGTTTTACAAGGATCTTTAGGAACTACCGTTAATCAAGTGCGATGTTTAAAATATGTACCGCGTACGCAATATTTGATGAAAACATTGCTTTATTACAATTTGTAGGGACCCTTGGAAGTGGCTTTCGTGTTCCTTGGAGACATGCTCACCTCTCCAGGAAAACCTTTGAATGAATTTCAGAATAAACTCAGGATTTGTTTTAAAGATTTTTGTAAAAAGTAAGTTTTAGTAGTATTCTATTTTTATAGTATGGTAGTATCATAACGATGTAATACCATAGATGTTCAGACGCTTTGCACATAAATAAGACGTTGATCGGACCAGATCAGAGGAATTATCAGAAAGAATTGGAGAGAAATTACACAAAATTAACCGAAAGGTTGATGCCAATGCTGCAAATACGGTCCGTTTCCAAAACTCTCAGTCACGCTTAAATTTTATTATTACAATACCGGTAAGTAAAAGTTTAGTCATAAAAATAATTTTATGGTTTAGTTTCATGAAACTGGTTTTTCTGCAAATCAATAAATTAAGTTTTAATTGTAAACATTTTGCATCAGATTTATTCTTTGGAGGAAATAAAGAATGGCTAAAAATTATTCTTAACTTTGAAAATTTGCAGCAAATTTAAATCAACTTTCGTAAGTTCGTAACATGATTTTCGCCAGTAACAAAATTTTATTTTAAAAAATAAAGTAGGCCTACTGATTTTTATGCTTCCTTTTCGACCGTTTTTTATTTATTTTTTTTCTTTATTTAATTTCTTACCGGTAATAATTTTTATTTTAGCAATTTTGATTTTAGTTATCGAAATTATTATAGTTTAGTTCCTGAAGTTTATTATTATGGTATTATGGAGATAATTATTTAGCATCTTTGCAACTTTGTCTATAATTATTATAAACAAAGTCATAAAATACGGTATACCAAATATAAATGGATAAAATTTACGTTATTCTAGTGTGTATGAATTTTTATGTTTTGTTGATAAATTTTCTCAATTCACGATCTATCTCAAATTCGTGAAGAAATTGCCAATTTATAGAACTTTTTCTAAAATTCATTTGTTTTCCAATTTAACTTGACTAGCGGATTTCTAATCGTTACTTATTGTACCGATTCCGTTGATTAATCGATTTTTCAATTGGAGCGATTTGTTTTTTCACATTGACATTCTGTCGACAATACTTCGATCACATAACAGGATTTTTTTTGCATCCCAAGGTTAATCGAGCATAATATAGTCTTATAGTGTCATCCAAAGCACATGTGAGTGGCCAAGCAACGCATTTAGGGCGTGGCTGAGGCGAAAGGATAAGAAAAAAATGGCCCGGTTTTAGTTCCATCAAAAACCACACATTTAAATTTACGCTCTGATTAAATTTACTTTATTTATTTTTTCTTAAAATAAACTAATAAAACGCACAAAAAAGTGAGGCGTCGGTTTGTAGTGTGACATGTGGCTCACACGTGCAATTTATACGTGCGGTCCAAGTGATTAGGCCACTAATGATGGAGATTTAGTCACTCGTTTAGTGTTGGTCGGTGGTGTGAACTGAGACCATACCTTATGTAATAATAATGGTCGCTGAACCCGGAAGTGAAAGAGAGATGAGCAGACGAATGTTACCCTCAAGTGGGAAGTGAAAGATGATGAGATGGATTAATATTACTTTCTTTTGTAAGAGATTCGTATCGCGCGAGAGAAAATGTCAACGTCTTCTTTATACGAGTGACGTCATTGAATAACGTCCTGTAGAGAGACTTTCAGTTAGCTCTTAACATTATTTTTTTCGAAAGAAAAATTTAAAGAAAAAAAAATATGTTTTTACTCCGTATTAAATTAAAAATTCCCCTTTAAGATTGTTTTTTTTTATAGTGCCTTAAGCGACCAATAATTCAAAACAAAATACAAATTTTCATTCTTAAAATAAAGTATAAGTGATGCTTTTCACATAAAAGCAATAGAAAATCTTAGAGAATGGGTTGACATTGATGATCAATAATCTTAAGAGTGCATGGGGTTCTTTTACTTAATAAGCACAGCACTAAATTTTAAGGTTGAAAATTTCAAACACAATAAAAGTGAAATAAATAAATATAAGCGGTGGTACTGCCTGTAGGCCTACTTATGAAATAGGAATGTTGAACTCTGAATGGGTTATTAAAAAAATTTTATTTAACATAATGGTTTAAATCAACTTTAAATAAAATGAGTAAAATTAATAAGATAAAGAAATTAAAAGTTGGGAAACGAAATCGAAATAGACATGTACCTTACTAGTCTTATAATACAAGAAAAGAAAATGAATAAATGAAAATAAAACAATGAAAAAAAATAATAAATTGAAATATTATGTCATATGAAGTGAATGGACAGCGTAAATAATTAAAAAAATCTATAAAAAATAAGTTTGTTAAGAAAACAATTTTAATAATACAGTATTACAATAAATAACAAAATCGATAAAAAGCGATTAGAAAAATGAACAACGAAAAATCAAGAAAAATAGATTGATAAAATGCATAATAATTTAAATTTAACACTTTGGCTTTTAACAGTTTTTTTTATTATTATTATTATTGGTTTTTATTAATAGAAAACAGTGGCACATCCAAACTGACCTCAACTGATTGCCATAATATGTTCACTTTTGCGTCTACTTGGTCACATATCATTAACTATAATATTATTATCGTGATAAATAATCTGCAACACAGTTGTTTGCCCACTTTATTATTTATTATAACAAAACAGTTATAAAGAAATCAAATAATGCCACTCATCATTTAACTTTCCCCTTTTTAACCAATTATTGTATGGGAAAATTAATTGTCCATAGAGGTCGATATCTCCATTTGCATCTTACTTTTTCCTCTCTCCATCATAATAAATATTAAGTTAATTAGGATGGAACTTATTAATGTAAACAAAGATAGAAGGTGGGTGATGGCGCCAACTTGTACTTGCTACTTATTTCACTATTTTTATTTGTTTGGAATTTCGCTCAAATTTTCATTTTCACACGATTTTTACCTCACGACCTACTTCTAATTGACACGGAATGTGATTTCGTCAGTCAACAATATGACAACATTTCCGCTCTTTGTTTTACTTGACACTTTTAATCTCTAATTTCGCAATTTTTTAAGGTAAAAAATAAAAGTAAAGGGAAAAGAAAAAAAAAAATGAAATTAGGCATAGATACCTAAAATTATAAAGTAAAAACCTATTTTATTATTAAATGGAGTTTTGTAATTGGTAGATAATATTATTTAGTTTTAATAGTCGTTAAACACAAGGCTAGGTGTATAAAGAAGTAAGGCCAGCTGGGGCTCGCACAGACAAAATATTCAGTAAAATTGATAATTTAATATTAAATTGTTTTTTTTTTTTCTAATGTTAACTATTTGCTTATTTTTGAAACAAGTAGGCCTATTTCGGTTTTTAATTTCTTATTTAAATATTTTTTTTTTGGGTGTTTGATAATTTTTTTCATAAACTTTTAATTAGTTTTTAAATTCGTAGAAATTAACTATGTTATTATAACAAAAGTTTGAAAAGTTAATGTTTATGTGCACAATAACTTTCCGAACTGATTTGAAAGTTTTTATTTATTTTTTGAAAACTTTCTACTTAAGGTATTTTTATTTATTTTTAAATTGACTTTAATTTACCGGTATTGAATATAAAAATGCAATGTTCCTAATTTTTAGCAAAAAATTTGTAAAAATTATTTGTTATAGTACCTAGTTGTGTTGATTGATTTCAAGCTTATTTTATTTCAATACAACTTTAATGGCACTGCACCCATTGTTTTTTTCTTAGATAGCTAGGTTATGTAAATTCTATTCATTAAAACTCGTATTTTGGTGGGTTTATAAAATTTTTTTGTATGGTTATTTTTAAACTTGATATTTTTCATTTTGTTTGCAATATTTAATTTAAAAAAAAAAACTGGTAATTTCCTTTAAACAATAATAATAATTATTACCGGTATTACTCTATAACTACTTATGTCTTTAAGGTTTTGTAAATTATTATTATTTGATTTATTTGTAGCCACTGAATTTCTTTTTTTGGTTTTTCAAGTTTTTATTACGAGCGTATTTTTGCTTTAGTTTATTGATCATTGAATTTTTTTTTTTCCTATTTGCATTTGTGGGCCCCACACGTCCTCGTTTTCTTTCCGCAAACCCCTGCAAACAGCGCATGCGCACTTGCACATTTACCGGCATGAAAGGTTGCATAACGTTCTCTCCCCGTTTGTTTTTAATTCGTTAACTCGACACAGCTAATTAATTGGTGCATCCATGTTAAACGTCTGCGTTGGTTAAAACCGCGTTTGATTCTTCTTTCACACTCATTTCCGTTTGTCTCACCGTTATACGCTATCCGTTCACCTCTCTTACTCAAAATAACTATGCAAATCCTCGTTTTACAAATACTTTTACTCGTGCAAATTTATCATAATACTTTCTTCTGAGATTTAATGCAAATATTTATTACCCAAAAAAGAAAATGGATTTATATTTATTGCTTTGTACTTTATTTTGTTGCCAGTTACGTCGTTACGTTTTGTGCGACGCAAACTCCACCAATCAAACTGAGTTGTTCGATTTTGAAGAGAAAAATTCCACGCGGTTCCAAGAACTTTTGGGAGATGACACGCATAAGCAGCACTCGAAGAAGTCAGTTTTAGGAGGGGGTGGATTGCTCATTCCCCCGCCACCTCTCCTGGATCCAGCGGCGGCTATTTTCCCCCCGCCCATCTACTCTGTTCAAAAACATCCCGGATCATACATCCCCAATATTTACACCAGAGTCAAGATGGGCTACGGGACTTTTTATTTCAACGGGAGAGACGCCGAACTTAGATGCAATTTTCCGTACAATTTGAAAATAAACTCGGTATTTATCGATTTTTAAATTAATTTAACAAGTTATTTATAAGGACACATTTAATTTTTTAAGTTTTTAAGTTATATTGTATTTACCATACTGTTTCAGTTTACTATCTACTGGTATTTTGTTTAAAAAAAAAACCTTTTAATATTTAAAAATAAAATAAGCCATTAATTTTTAAAATTTATATTTTTTACTAAAAGATAAATTTATCGATTTCAATTTCAATTTTTGAGGTTTTTTTGATCAAATTAAACAAAAAAAAAATCAATTTTAAATAAAAATACAGTATGCCGCATACAGTATGTACCGGTATATATTTATTTTTTCAATTTAAATAAAATACCGTAATGCTATTTTTTTCTGCCTATAAATGTATAACTTGTAATTGGGTATAAAATTAAAATGTCAACTTATGCAGAGAAAAATTTTAAGGCTTACAAATCAAACTGTCAACGACCGGAAGTTGATATCTAGTTCAATAGTAAATTTTATTTTCATCGCAAGGTCACAAAAATGTTGCAGGCCTACATGTAAAAACTTTTATAAAAAATGAAATGTAGGATGTTTGTTTTGTTTTCAACTAATGTACAGTACTACTTCGTTATACGCGGTTTGTACGTTTCTGAAAAATGGGTAATGTGGAATTTTTGACAAATTTAAATTTCTTATTCAAAAACTTAATTTGATATTCGAGGAATAATAATTGTCAAAAAAACAAAAAAAATTGAATCTAAGAGTTCTAATTCTACATTATTTTAAATTCTAGAATTTTGTTTGGAACAAAGTGACTGACAATATAGTTCACTTTTTGGACGCTTACCGAGTTTACGAACGGACTTACGGCCACGTTTCATCTCTCTACATCCGCGACGTTCAGCTCAAAGATTTTGGCATTTACGCGTGCGCAGTGAGCGGCAGTTTCTTCCCATCACATCCGGTGACATTTTATCAAGAAGTTTACTTTTTTCCTCCTCAAACTCTCGGTTAATTTTTACTTTTCACACCCGACATTTTTAATACTCATTTTTGATAATTACTACACATTCATTTAACAATAATAATTAGCCCAGTCTACAAATTAGCGCTCAAATTTATATTAAGTTTTTAATCTCATAAAATTATATTATTTTAGACTATCGTCATGTTTTTTTTTTAAAATAAATAATTTTATACTAACCATGCTCATTAAGTTGTGAATAGATATTCTTAAAAAAATTAGATTTGAATATTCCTTAGTTTAATGAAATTGTGATACATTTTATTATAAGTAATTTTTGAAAAATTATTTGATAAAGTGCATTAAATTTGAAATTTAAAAGAATAAAAAAATTACATAATTCTATTTAGCCAATAATGCCGAGTGCTCCATTTATAATCCCAGATCACGTACCGGTATAACACTTGGAAACAAACTTTAAAAAAAATTAATTGTAAATTTTTAGTCAATGTTTTCAAAGTTTAATAAGTGTTTTTTTAGCGTTTTTTTTAAAGTTTATTAAATTTTACTTTAAAAAAACCGGTAATATTTTTTTAAAGGAATCTTGGCTTTTCGTCATACCATCCTCCTATGCCTCTCAGGTTTATAATTAAAACTGGGTGGAAGGCTTATAACTCAGCTAAGCCTACTTTTGATTTTTTTAGTCAACCGGGCTTTGAATATGCCTTAACATCCTAGATTAATTTTTATAATTGGATGGGTCCATCAAAGGGTTAAGAGGTACAATTGACCGTGAAAATTGCACCAATTTAATTGTATGAGCAAACGTTGTGTAATTATAATACCCGTACTTTACTATTAAAATGAATCTGTTTAATCAGAAATGATCGTAAAAATAAAAGTTGTAGCATGCAAATTGTTGCATACATTGTCTGCCGTCCATTTTATCAATTAAACGACATCCGTCATCTTTTATAGGTTTATGCCTGTACATATGACATTACAATTGTCCGGTCAGCTGATAATTTTAAGCTTTTTTAGGGGGTGGGAGGGAACAATCACATCATCATCTCTACACGAGAAAAGATTAATTTACTTAAACACTTATTTTATGATGGCAATTATTATTTTCTAGTTTATTGGAAAGCTTTTTAATAGTAATTATATAGGTCGATTAAGTGAGTGTTTTTAAGATAAATTTTATTTTTGCTAAATAATAATATTATACCGTATTACTTTAATTTCACAGCAATTTTTGTTTCCTGTCTTTTGATTTTTGGGTTATATCTGCTCGTAGATTCAAGCAAACAGTTTTGCCTTTTGCAGAATTTTTTTTTTGTTTCGCAATCTAATAAAATGCAATTTTATTTAGTAAGTAAACTCTAATTTTATTTATTAAATGAACTTTCATTTTTTTCCTTAAAAAATCCATTTTTTAATTTTTCCAAAAATTGTTAATTCATTCACACAAAATACATGCATAAAATTGAAGTTTTCGGGATTTTTATTAGTCCATATGGTAGTAAATCGCAATTGTCTTATCGACATTGGTATAATTTAAGTTCGGCAAATTCGGGATCGGGATTGACTTCCAACTCCATGAGATGAGGATTTTGTACGGGAGTGACCCACGAACAAATATCAATTCCAGTCTATAAATATAGATAAAAAAAAAAAAAAACTTGAAACGAAGTTTTTTGATTACCGTATCAATAAATTTCCAATAAATTAACCTTAAATGGTGACAAAGCTTTATCGATGCTTGGAGTGGTAACTAACAATTTGCCGCTGTTTTTCGAATTATCGTATAAAAATTTCCAAAAGTCTAAATGTTCATCGTTGGGTAAAAAGAAATCGGTGACGGAATGAGCTATGATCACATCGGCGTCACGAATAATATCCGGTCTGTTTCGTATGTCGTCACAAATTACCTATAGTAATATTAATATGGTAAATAGTTATTTTCTAACTACAGCTATTGATAATAATTACTTGAATTCGATCACTCAGACTGTATTTATCCACCATTCGTTTTTGAATGTCACAAAAATCCGAGTTTATTTCAATTCCTACTAATTTGCGAGCACTGCTGAATATATAACCCTAAAATGTATGTTTTTTATTATTATTGTTATTTTATTAGATCTTTAAAAATCTTAAGAAAAGTAAACTGCAAAGTAAATGAAAAGTAAAATGCACTTTCAAGTAAGGTTAGCCTATTAGTTTTACGCAAAATATTAGAACCATAAGAATAATTACATGCATTTTTTATTATGGTAGCAGAAATTACCGGTATGTTTGGTTTTTTTTTTATAAAAATTTGGATAAAAAAAATACTTTTTAGAGAAAATTTAAGTAGAAAAATAAACTTTCTAGTGAAAAAAGTGCAATTTTTTTTTAGATAATAAATATAAATTCATTGAAAAAAATATATTTTTGAAAGAAAGAAATGAGAATTACTGTAGGCTATGTAATAAAAAAAATTTAAATTATGTGAAGAAAAAAAACGTTAAAATTATAATACTCCTTATTTCTGTATAGGCTACAGTAATAATAATTATTATGCTACAGGATTGTGCTTTTACCCCGTATAAAACGTTTCCCAGTCGTGAGCCAATGTCCAACACCATTTTGCCTTGAAGGTCCGGAAGTAAAGACATGAACATGTATTGCAACCGCCTTTTAGACATCGAATGAGAAATAAAAGCTTTAAATAAAAATATTAAAAAAACAAACAAAACAATAATGTTAATTAATATTAAATTTTTAATTTTAAAGTTTGTTTAATTGATTATACGATTACTTAATGGAGATGTGTTATTCGAATTGCATTCTTTGCAGTAATTTCTCTTCAATTTTCCGTCTTCACACAATTGATCGAGCATAAAATCGTCATAGAGAAAAGCATCCACGGGAATCGTGTGTTTTTGATCGAATTCGGCGTGCTAAACAAAGTATTTTGTGTTTAAGTTTTATAAAAATATTGCAGCGTAGTTTGTTTTCTTAAATTTGGGGATTAGTTTTACTAAGTTTTGTGTTACGTTTTAAAAGTCTAGGCCTATTATAAAATTGATTATTTATTTCAACAAGGTTTCAATTAGTTTATTAAACTATTTGATTATTTTACTAAAAGTTTTTTTGATTAGTTTTATTTGATTTTGTATTGTTTTATAGTTTTGTATGGATTTGTTTATTTCTTCTTTTGAGTTTTGTGGGTTAATTATAATTACGGGAACTGTAGTTTATTAAATTTCGTGATTATTACAATGCAAGCAGTTTTTTTGTTAAGTTTTTAAAATTTTGAATTTTTTTTTTTTTTTTTTTTTGATCTTGTTGGGTTTTAAGCGTTCAGTGGCTGTTTTATAAAGTTTTATTGAGAATCGTGCCTGCGTAATTGTGATTGTGATTGTGTCTTAATTTTTGAGATTTATAGATGTTTTAAAATGGGCATTGTTTAAGCATTTGGAGAAGAACTAGCGTTTTAAATGGGACATTTAGACTACTATTAAAAAATAAATAAAATTTAGTAATAACATGATTTACCACTCCAGACTTTGGGATAATAATACTCTCGGAATCCATTATGCCGCTCATCGGCAAAACTTCTCGGAGATCGTTGATAATTTCGGATAATTTAATGTCGGCGTTTTGCATTCTCTCAGCCAATGATTCTAAAATTAAGAGCAAAATAGACTATTAATTTTGATATTAAGAATAAAATTTATAATAATTTATGATAAATAATCATTGATTACAGAAGTAAAATTTTAGAATCTGCCAACTAAAATTTCTTAATAAATTAATGCTCACTTTTAACTCCAAAGCGTTAAATACCAAAAAAACAATAAATAATCCTTTATAACATTAAATAACACGCAATAGGTTTTATTCAAAATAAAAGCTTAAAAATAAGGTTTATTTTTAAAAACAAACGCATTTGGCGTCAATGACTGGATCCAAGATCAAGATGGGGAAATTCAATGACAGATTTAAGGGATGGCGTGTATCATAGTCTATAAAAAGAACTAGAAGTTAAATGCACTATCTGCGTCCAACTTCTACATACCGGTATGTTACTCATGTTGTTCACCTTATTTCAAAACAATCATTTTTGGCAACTACAAATTATCTATTTTTTTTTTCATTTTTCTAACTTTTGAAAGTTTTTTTTAAAGTTTGTTAATACGGCAAAGTAAAATTTCGTTACCGGTATAACAAAATTATTAAGTATAATGATTAATTTTATTCATTGTAACAATTTTACAAATAAGCCAAAAAAATAAATAATTTATAAGATAATAAATAATTAAAATGCCATATATAATACCGGTATATATGACATTTTAATTATTTCTTGAAGAGTGTTAATGAAATAAACTTCACTAAACTTTAAGAAAATACTTTCCAAAACTAAATTAATATAATCGTAAAACTATTAAAACCGGCCTTAAAACGTTTCCGACGTCAAAAAGTTGTTCAATTAACAGTTTAAAAAATAATTTTTCTTGAAATTTATTACTTTCTTTGCTCCAATACGGTATAAAAAATAATAATAAACTTTATTTATCTAAAACTTTCTCAGAACAATCGGTATGTACGGTATTTAAGTTTGTTTCATCGATATATCATTAGACATGGTTTTATTTATAGGGTATACTTACCAAATGCACTTCTTCCAACAGTCTCAAAAATCCAATGTAAAAATTCTTCTTTACTTCGTCTCCGCAAACCATCGTAGATTTGTTGAAATTGATTTTGAGCTTGTCGCATATCCATCATTTTCAAATTCGGAATTAATTTCTGTTTGTGATCAATCAATAACCTGAGCAATATAGGCTACGTAGTGCGCTTTTGTGAAGCTTTGAGATTCGAATGACTCTGATCGAGCTCCTTCTGGCACAGACTGTCAAGCTACAATGGCAAATTTCGAAATAAAGAAGATAATTTTTAGCTGTAAATTTCGATGAACGAGCGTGATAAGTGAAAGAACGCTTTTTCGAAATTCAACTTTAAGCTATTTTTAACTTTTTAAGCCTGTTTACATGTGTTCAAATGAATCTACCGTAAAGTTGGCACATTCGAATTGAGAACAGTTAAAATTTTACTGAAGTCAACACCTTCACTCGAGTTCAAACTCTTTAGGTACAGCATCCTTTAAAATCTGCTAGCAGTCAGAAATAAAACACCTACCGTACCGTAATTTAATCATCAAATAAAATAATAAATTTTTAATGTGAATTTTATAAGATGTAGGCCTATAGGAAGATTCAAATTAAGCGCAGGCGCTGATACAGTAAGCCTATAGCCTACTCATACAATAGTAAACAAATTAGACTAAGTCAAACAAGATTATGACTCTATACTCAAATTGTACCTAAATTGAGTTCTAATAGTAATAGAATATTAAAGAAAAAGTAGTAGGCTTAAACGTTACGAATATGAATCATTAACACTCCGAAATTTATACAAATAACAATTTAAATGTCAGTGATATTTTTATAACCAAGTGCCAACTTCAGCAAATTAAAACAAATAGGTCTATTAATTAATAGAACAACGGGACATGGGTCAATGTATACGTGTCCAAGAGCATCAATAGCCAATTTAATACACACAATGATATTAATAAACTTTATTATTTTAATTTTAGAATTAAAAAAAATTGGGTTTGGGGCCAATTTAATTTAAATACTATACAAGATCAATATATACAGTACATCAAATATACAAATCTTACACAAACTATAAAATATAATTTTCATAAAAAAAACTTGAAAAACAATCAATAAATAAGCGTATGGCACAACACTGATGGTTAAAAGTGTGAGGAAAAAAATTCTAGAAATGCTCTCATTAAAATTAAATGTCTCCGTTTAAAGCTCTGCAATAATGTTTGTAAAATAATACTGAATAGGAATTAGTTTCCATACATAAATCATTTTCACATCACAATTTGTAATTAATTCAATCAATTTAAATCCTAAAGCTCATAATAAAAATTATTAACTCTTTTTTTCCATCCATAATGAAGTCTATTATAATTACACTTACAACTATATGTTTAAAAACGAGTTATAGAAGTTTTAGGAAGTGTTCATTATTTTTTTTTTAAGAATGTTAAGATAAAATGTACGGTAATCGAGGAAATCGAAAGTTTCCTAACATGTTGGGCTATTAAATTTCACATTGAGCAAGCCTGTTTGAAACTGGTGGCGTTCAACTCCACCAAATAATCTTTCTCTACAAATCTGGAAAAATATTCTAGAAAACAATAGCGACAATCTAATTTTGGCCTCATTGATTTTTTACAGCAAAACTGTACTCTCTTGGTAATATCTTTCCCGTTGTAAATAACTTTGATATAATAAGATTTATCATTTTGTTCGTTGGTGAACGAGTGTAGTTCGAAGACGAGTCTGGAAGAGTATGGAGGTCGAATGCCGTCGTAGACCCCTAAAGACAAGAGCAAGGGCATCAAGGTATTGTCGTGGGCAGAGTACACGATGACCCGTGTTTTTTTCTTATTCGTGCTAATATCGACTAAACGTTTAAGTAGATCGGTGAGAAAGCCCTGCATAGATAATCTGGAAAGCAGTTTGACTCTAGATAACTCACTCAATCTTTTACCACGCCATTCTAAGAATGAGATCAGATTAGCCAGATTGTCCACCGTGATACATGCGTTATCGCGATGACAGGGTAAATCAGCGCCATGGCAAGCATAGACCAATAACTTATCAAAAACGTCATCCGGACGAACTGGATTTCCCGAATAGATACGTTGGAATCGGAGAATGGAATCAGCTCTGTCTACCAATTCTTGAACCGCTTGGTGAAGACGCAAAATGGAATTCTTCTCCGCGTCTACCGATGGTTTCAACCTATCCACTAATGGACAGCGACAAAATTGCTGGGAGTAACAGAAAGTGGCTCCTAAACCAATTTTGATATTAAGTTTAGTCAGATCGAAATTGGGTAAAAAGGCGAAAGCGAATGAGACCGCGCTCTGATAAGTTCGTTCCATCATAGTGCTCACAATCACAACCTGCTCGGGTCGCCAGTTATTTGTTAATAAACCTAACTTGTTAATGTAAATTTCCCTGAGTAAAGTCCCTGTCTCAAGCTGCTGCGAGAAGCCCCACTCGGTTAAATGTCCCGGAACGCAACTGGTGTTGTTCTTGGGAATGAGTGGAAAATTACGAAACGCGTCGCGAGAACTACGGCGTTTACCGTAATTCTCCACAAACTTGAGATAATCTTCGTAGATCGTAACTTGATTTACCTTGAGTCCACAATCTATGAGATTGAGGTTACGAAAGTGTTGCATCGGTCCTCGATCACCATGGCGCATCACCACTACCACCGCTTCCAACTCGTGTTTTTCTTTCACCTTGCCTAATATTATAACATCGACAAATAAAAATTAGTTAAAGAATTCTTAAGATTTAGCCATTGGAACCTTTCCCATTATATTATGCCGACTTCAGTTATTACAGTGGATGCATACATGTATTATGAATTTGATAAATGTGATGCATATACTTCCAATTTTAAATTAATCAATTTATAAACTAATTATGACTCATATAATAAGAACATAATAATGGGAGAGATCCAATTATTATAAAAACTAAATATTATCACTGAGGACAACTTGAATAAATTTAATCCACAATTGCAAGTGCTGTAAGCTTTCATGTATTCCAAAAATGTTTTACCTTCTGCGAAGCGATCGCGGCCTCCATTCAATAGTGGACTGCAATATTTGACTGCTTTTAATACCTTCGGGTTGCTTAGTTCAATAACAGTTCGGTCTCTCATGTTCCACTCCAAGATTGGTAAAGCATCGTAAGAATTTTTGGAGTTTCCCCAAGCAGCCAAAAATATACCTACGAACAAAACGCAATTAAATGTTAAAAACAAATAATAGCAATTATTCATTATTTGAAAGTATGGTGACTCACTGCCTGCTATAATTCCAATGGCCCAAACGATAACTAAGCAGCAAAACAACGTTTGATAGCGAGATATAAATTTATATCCACCCTTTAGTAAAGTCGCCATCGAGGTACTCGTACGTCTTTCAGTCCCAATATTATCTATCAAAATAACAATCATTATTACGATTGTCGAATTTGTAAATTAAAATGAGTTACCACATTTCAGACTTGCAGTTACACATCCACAACTCTACTGTACTCTCACAGATGTTTCAATTGAACACATTTTCTGGTCCGAAATATTTCAAGATTTCATCACATTTTATCTCAAATTAAGTATTTGCGATTATTATCTAAGAATAATGATTATTGAAAATGATTGGAATAAAAATTGATTAAAATTCCTCAACCGGTTGACATTTGCAGGTTTTAAAGATGCGACCACTTATGTCACCGTGGGCTGTAGTGCCGTGGGTTAAGTTATGTCTTGGAAGGTATGTGCTGCACGGAGTATTACAGTTCATAATTATAAAAATTGTGGTTCTAGTCTGTCGTAAGATGCCATATTGTCACCGGAAAACAATTTTGCAAATAAAAAATTACTATTCTGGTATAAATGAGTTTAATTTAAAAGTAAAAATTTTTATTATCAATTTAAATGTGCTTATTAATTTATTAACAAACTAATTAACACTAAATTTACATTTTTAAATTCAAATTTCAGGAAAACAGAATGGCAAAAGTGCTCAGAGTATAGTCACATAATTTTTACACCTCACAGCAAAAAATTGAAAAATACGAAAGCTTGCAAATGCCCAAAATTAATTAAATGTTAATATTGCAAAATGAATCTTATGCAAATTCTTAACTATTTGATGAATCTAATATAAATTCAAACAAGTTAGAATACACATTTTTTTTTTCCATCAAAAAAAAATTTTTAATGCCTTTTTTTACATATTGGTAGCCTACTTTTTTAAAAAAATTCTGTGTAAAAAGTGGGCTTTTTTTTTTAACAATTACTTTCTAACATTTTATTAGGAAACACTAAGGATAAAAATTTAATCCCAAAAGCACTCTTTTTTGAAAACAAACTTTTATAAAAGCACTATATTAATAAAAATATAAAAAAAATTGACCCAGGAGTGATTTGAACACTCAACCTTCTGATCTGGAGTCAGACGCGCTACCGTTGCGCCACTGGGTCACACCCCACATTTATCTGAGAAGTTTAATTATAACAAATTTTCTTTAAGTCAATCAAACTAACTACTTGACGCAAAATTGCACTTAATTCGACTAGTACGGTAGATTAGAAAATTATTGCTTCAGGTACTACACTTCCAAAAGGTTACTTTCCAACACAAATTTTTTTTTAAAAAAGAAAGAATTTTTAAAATAGCTTAACCTAAAACAACCATATTTTCTAAATCTTCTGCAAATATTATATGCCATTTTACTTTGTGTTTGATGGCTCGATTAAGTTTTAATTATTTTTCTGTGTATTTTTTATTGAAAACGTTTCGCTCCAGGCTCTGCTCCAAATAACACCGGGGGAGAACGTTCTGTTTACAAAGGTGCTTCACGTTTTTCCCACTAGGAGCGCAACAAATAAGATTTCTAAATTTGCGCATGCGCTTAGCCATTAGAGATAATTTATTCTGAAAATAACAATGGCGATGGGAAGGAATTTGAGATGACACCGACGATTATAATAAGATCTTTTGACAGATTCAATGAATTACGACTGGGAAAGAATTTACGTAAGTGAAACTTAATTACTCATATAATACTTTAACGTTTTCTTATGTTACATTATGTTTTAAATTGAATTCAACGCTTGTGAATCGATTGTTTTCCTCATGATGCTCATTGGTATTGGTTTATAATGATTGTTTTGAATACTTTCAGATATTTTGGAAGAATTACAAGAAAATCAGTGATTTACAATTGATCAATAAGATGGGTGTTGCATTTGCTACAAACTGGATAATTTGAAAAATGTAGTGGATAGTTACCGTGTAATTTGACATTGAAAGATGTGACAAGTGCGGCTATAGCTTCTCGGTATTATAGGCTATTTAATATAAAAATGAATATTTTTTAATTTAAAAAAACTAGATTTTTAAAAATGATAATGATGATGTCACAAACATTAAAATCGGTATGCGTTTTCTTAACGCTGTTCCTAATAACTGAGTCATTGGCTCGGCCTCCTTACGTGGTGTTCGAAGCTGGGATTATCGGTCAACGACATTACGAAATAGATCGACGACGAACGTCTTCAATCATTGTCAAAAATACTCGAATAAACCACCAAACCGGGCAAGTAATGCTTTTCTGGCCCAATCTTGTGGGTAATAACAGCCGTGATCTCCTATCTTTATACGTATTATCCAAAGATGAAGATCGACCAGGACCGTTGGACTACGTCAGCATGGCCTTTCTCATTCCGATATATTTCGGCGAGGAAGAAAAAAGCTTATCTAAAGATTTTTTACTTCGACTGGAAGCTGAAACGAAAAATTTGAAGAGTTTGGTATCGGTAATCGTCACCACCGACGACCATCTCGCCACCCATCCCAATCAGATGTGTTTTCAAAAGGGTCGACCACTGGTGGAGCTGCGAAATCTTATCCCTACAACTCTTCGTAAATGCAAGTTAACTTTTAGCTCGATTCAACAACCGGTCTTCGTCATCGAAAAGATCGGCGGTCATCTCGTGCCGAAAGTCGACCATTGCTTCGCTCACGAATACGGAAAATTATTAATCACCGTGTTATTCCGCCGTTGCGGCGTCGTAGGAATCTGGCCGAAGGGAGTTAAGTTAAAATATAGTTTAGAAATTGTGTTTCACAGAAAAGGTGTGGATAGGTTCGACAATAGAATCCTTCGCAACCACGCAATAAGTCGTTCGAGAAGAGAAACCGGTGGGGATGAGAATGATATTCGTTTCGACCGAAGCGTTTATTTAGCTTCAGTTTCTGAAGAACGGAATCCGGGAGAGTTAGTCACTACAATCACAGCCACGTCGAACAGAAGGATAACTTATACTATGTTAGCGGTATTAGACGCTCGTAGTCAAGCTATGTTTCGCATGGATGGAAACACCGGACAAGTAACTACTACAACCAAGTTGGATCGTGAGTACATGGACACTCATTATTTTCGAATAACAGCCGTGGATCCGAATGATAATAGTAGATCAGCCACTACAACTTTACAGATCGAATTGACCGATGTAAACGATCACTCGCCATTATTTGAACAATCCGTATACGAAGCTCATTTGAGGGAAGGCGTTTCGGTGGATTCTTCCGTAGCGACGGTGAGAGCTACTGACCGAGATAGTGGCGATAACGGAAGAATCGGGTATGAGTTAGTTCACAATGAAAATATGTTTAAAGTGGACGATCAAACTGGTGTTGTGACTACTCGGAGGCAGCTGGACAGAGAAACACTGGCTAATTATGAATTAATTATTAAAGCGGTGGATCAAGGAGCTCTTTCAGGGAGGAAGTCTGCTACGACAACTGTTAGAGTACACGTTTTAGATGATAATGATAATTATCCGCAGTTTAGTCAAAGAACCTACGCGCTCAAAGTTCCGGAAGATGTTAATTGGACCGTGAATCCTGTAATTGCTCAAGTGGTGGCGACAGATTCGGACGCAGGACCCAATGGCGCTGTAAGATACAATTTGGTGAGTGGGAATACTCAAGGCAAGTTTTTGCTGGACGGAGTGACCGGACAACTTTCTGTAGCTGGAACTTTGGATTATGAAGAAACTAGACATTATAGATTGACCATTAGAGCGCAAGACAGTGGCTCACCTGCGCGATCAAATACTACTCAGGTACAGTAAAATAAATAACTTACTTTCTTTTAAAGAGAATATTTTTGAGGTTTTACGTGTTACATTTCATCGAAATTTTAAACTTCGTGTAGTTACTAGGATAATTATGTCAAATTAATATTGAAAAAAAAAAATTACTGCATCTGGATTTTAAAATTTTGAATGAAAGAATTTTTTCTAATTTTAATTAAAAATTAAATTTAAATTACTCTTATTTTACTTGAAGTGTAACCGGCAACTCGCATTGTTTTCAACATCATTGATCTCCATCTTTTTTCTTTTTTAAAAAAAATTGGATTTAGTTTGCAAATATTTGAAATTAATTAAACGTTTAATTTTTATTTATTTTTTTTTGTAAAGCTTTTCAAATTAAACCTATTTTTTTGTTTATTAATTTAAAGAATTTAATCATTAATTGGTATTTTTCATTAGGTGTTGGTTAATATCGTGGATGTGAATGACAACAGCCCAAGATTTTACTCTGAATCTTACCACGAAACTGTTTCAGAAGATGTTCCTGTTGGTTCATCGATTGTTCAAGTTCAAGCCTATGATGCGGACGATGGCGTGAATTCTCGAGTCAAATATTCCATCCGAAAATTACCTGCTATGAATGATTGGCCATTTGTGTTAGATGAAGACACGGGTTGGTTGACCACCATCAAAGAAGTCGACCGAGAAAAAGCATCTTCCTATTCGTTCGTAGTTGAAGCCGTCGATGGTGGAACTCTAGCTCGTTCAGCAACCGCCACTGTTACTCTTGTCATTCAAGATATAAATGATAACAGCCCAACTTTTGAGCTAGAAAAATATGAAGCGTCAGTAGCTGAAGATGCGCTACCGGGAACGTCTGTGATTCAAGTTTCTGCAAACGATCCCGATGAGAATTCTCGTCTGGTGTATCATATAACAGATGGTAATACTCGTGGAAGGTTCAGCATCGATGGAAGAGGAGTTGTTACAGTGGCTCAACCATTGGATTACAAGCAGGAAAAGCGATTTATAATGATATTAACCGCTACAGACAATGGAGGACGTCATGCAAAAACCTCATTATACTTAAATGTATCTGATGCGAATACTCATCGACCAATATTTGAACAAGCTCCGTATTCTACGAATTTTTTGGAAGATATTCCGATCGGAACCACTGTGTTTGTGGTTTCGGCTTCGGATGGAGACGTAGGTGAAAATGCTCGCATAACTTACATCCTGGATAATTCTGATGGCGATTTTAAAATTGACCCGGATTCCGGTGCGATAGTTACGTTGAAATTATTAGATCGAGAAAAACAAGCAGGGTATATTTTAAGCGTGACTGCTACTGATCACGGCCAACCTCCTATGGCAGACACCACTGATGTTGAATTAACTGTAGCAGATGTGAATGATAATGCTCCACAATTTGATAAAGTATCTTACGAAGCTAGCGTAAGTGAAGATGCTCCTGTAGGAACGAGCGTACTTTCTATTAAAGCTGCGGATGATGATCAAGGTTTGAATGGGCGAGTCAGATACACATTGGGTGTGACTGATGGAGCCTTTAGTCTGGACCCAACTAGCGGAATTTTGAGAACGGCTAAAGCTTTAGACCGAGAAACTGTAGCAGTTCACAAACTTGTTGCTGTAGCTATTGATAGAGGGAGTCCGGAATTATCAGCAAGTGCACAAGTCACCATTAATATTGAAGATGTTAATGATAATCCTCCGCGTTTTCCTACTGAAAGTCTCAGGCTGAGTGTATTAGAGAACAGTCCAATCGGTACGGTGGTAGCTACACTAAAAGCCGAAGATCCCGATGAAGGTGTTAACGCTAAAGTTACTTACAGCATAGCCGGTGGACCAGATGCGGACGCATTTTCATTGAGCAGCGTTCAAGGAGATTCAGGAGCCGAACTGGTCTTAAGAGTAGAAGTAGATTACGAGTCGGCTAAGAAAAAGTTTCAATTAATTTTACGAGCGGCCAGTCCTCCTCTGCGAAGTGACGTTCCGGTCGAAGTTTTAGTGCAAGACGTAAACGATAACGCTCCAGTTCTTAAAGACTTTAAAATCTATTTCAATAATTATCTAAGATATTTTCCTAAGGGTTCAATAGGAAAAGTTCCAGCGTTTGACGCGGATGTGACCGATAACTTGACTTATTCTTTTGTATCTGGAAATAACGCTAGACTCATTCAATTGAATCAAGACACCGGAGATCTCATTCTTAATCCGAGTTTAGATACTAACGTTCCTCTGACGGCTACTTTAGAAGTTAAGGTAAGCGACGGAGTGAATGAAGTGATGGCAGAGTGTCAGCTTTATGTGTTGATGGTGACGGATGCCATGCTTTTTGATAGCGTAACTTTACGAATAACAGGTGTTGATTTCGAAGATTTTTTATCTCCACTTATGACTTTATTAGTAGATGGTTTGATAGCGGTAATTCCTTGCGCGAGGGAAGACGTCTTTTTATTCAGTATTCAGGAAGATGAGTTTGATAATCTAAATACCACTTTAAAAATTTCGTTCGCCATTCGAAAAGCCGAAGAATCAACAAATAAAGACGTGTTTTATCCTTCGCAATTCTTAAAAGAACGAATTTATCCTGAAAGATCGCTTTTAGCTCGAATCACTACGCTGCACATTCAACCATTCGACGATAATTTATGCGTTCGAGAACCATGTTTAGAATTCGAACGATGTTTATCGGTTCATAAGTTCGGTAACGCTTCTACCGGTTACTTTTTGCAATCTAACACCGTTTTATTCCGACCAATTCAACCTGTTGACACCTTCGCCTGTCGATGTCCGAAAGGGTTCGCTGGAGCTAAAGAACATTATTTATGCGACGTTGAAGTAGATCTATGCTATTCGAATCCGTGCCGAAACGGCGGTAGATGTGAGAGGAGCGAAGGAGGATTTACTTGCGTTTGTCCCGACGGGTTCACTGGTTCAGATTGTGGGATTGATATTTATAAAGGGAGCTGCAACTCGAAAAATCTTTGTCACGGCGGATCCACTTGCGTAAATTTAATAAAGGGAGGCATTTTGTGCGAAAAATGTCCGCTAAAAGGAGGCAGCGGACACGAAACGCTATTCTGTGAACTTACCACTAGAACATTTGTTCGAGGCTCATTTTTAACTTTACCTTCAATTCAACAACGACATCGTTTCACCCTCAGCGTTCAGATTGCTACTATGGAAGCTAATGGATTGGTTTTGTACGCCGGAAGATATAATGATCGTCATGATTTTATAGCGCTGGAAATTGTAGACGGAGCAGCTAGATTTTCATTTTCGTTAGGAAGCAATATCAGTCAGCTAACAGTGCACACTTTCGATCTTTTGAAACCGGAAAATAGAGGTCGTTTGGATGATGGAGAGTGGCATACTATTCATGTTCTATATCTTAATAGAACAGTTACATTATGGTTGGATAATTGCGATCGAGAAATTTCATTACAATTTGGTACTAAAGTGGGAAACAATTACACGTGCGCTAATCGAACTATTCAGCTGTTGGAATCTCGTTGTTCCGATTTAAGAGCAACTTGTCACCGCTTTTTAGATTTGACTGGACCTTTACAATTGGGTGGCTTACCATCTATTCCCACTACTTTTCAAGTCAGCAACAAAGATTTTGAAGGATGCATTAGGAGATTGACTATTGATAATAAATTGATCGATTTGGGCAGTTATGTAGTCAACAATGGAACAACCGAAGGATGCCCATCTAAAAGAGCTTTTTGTTTTTCATCTCCTTGCAAAAATGGCGGAAGTTGCACTGAACATTGGAAAACTTATACTTGCAACTGCAAAGAAAATTATGGTGGAAAAAATTGTGAAAAAGGTACATTTAAATTTTGAATCTTTATTGTTGGTATTGGGTAAACATTTTTCTAGTTGAAGTGTTTTTATCACCAATTTAAATTTTTTAAAAGATTTCACAATTTAAAAAAAAAAAATCTTTAAAAAAAAAACAATACCTCTGTTATAATACTGTATTATTATAAGAGAGGTATTTTAAATTTATTTCATGTAATGTAAAGGAACATTTTAATATTTTGCCAAGTTTTAAAGCTGAATTTGTAACATAATTTGGTACAGTATTGGTGTCTTAAGCTTTATAAGCTGATTCAGATTAAACCTAAATTATCAAAATTAAGTTGGTGCAATTAAATTAATTTAAAACAATTATTGGCGACTAAACTAAATCTGAAAAGTAATGAGGTTTGAAATTAGATTTTTATTGGAATTATAATCTTGTATAGCAAAGTAATAACGAATACTTGATTTTATGTTTATTTTTAGCAATTGATCCTCCGAGGCACTTTAAAGGTGATGGCTACATTGTTTACAATCCAAGCGCAAGACCGATTCAATCTCAGTGGATCAACTCTATAACTTTGAAAACAACTCAGCCGACGTCTCTTCTAATGAAAGTTGAGTTAGGTTCTGGTGTTATTGGAATAGCAAATGGCAGCCGCAACAGTCGAGGAAGTGCTTTAATGACTTTAGAAAATGGGTTCTTATGTTATTCGTTCAACGGGAAACGAATTGTATTAGAAACGAAAAAATTGAACGATGGCAATTGGCATCATGTGGAGGCTAAATGGATGCCGGCGGGAATTTGGATGGCCATCGATTACGGTAGATATGAGGTGATCGGGAAATTAAACACCACGATTCAAGGCTTTTTTGTGAGCAAAGTGTCAGTAGGAGGTCAGGAAGAAGCCAACAACGATCACAAATTGTCCAATTTTAAAGGTTGCATAAAAGATGTTTGGGTAGGTGGCGATCCCAACGTTTGGTTAAGACCATCATTAGAAACCAATGTCACTCATGGTTGTCCAGCCATCAATCATTGCACTGCCAAAGCCTGCGGCAACGCTAGTCAATGCGTCAATCAATGGGATCGTAAGATATGCAAATGTTTAGACGGGCATTATGGTTCTTCTTGTACTCATGGTTGTCATTTGAAACCGTGTCACAATGGAGGTACATGCGTTCCTGACGATAAATCCTCCGGTGGTTATCGTTGCATGTGTGGAAGTCAATTTCGAGGAACGCATTGTCAAGTTCTTGCAGATGGTCCTTGCCCGTCGGGTTGGTGGGGCAAACCTTCTTGCGGACCGTGCAATTGCCTAGTTAATCGAGGTTACGATCCGAATTGCGATCAAACTAGCGGAATATGCCGCTGTAGAGAAGATCATTATAAATCCTCGAAAGAAGAGAACATGTGTCTCCCTTGCGATTGTTATCGAGTTGGTTCTTTCGGAACTTCTTGCGACACTTCGACCGGTCAATGTCGATGTAGAAGTGGAGTTATAGGGCTGCGATGCGACTCTTGTCCTCACGCCATGGCCGAAGTCACTCTGAGGGGATGCGAGGTCATTTACGACGGTTGCCCTCGATCTTTCGATAATGGAATTTGGTGGGAGAGGACGTTGTATGGAGAAACTGCGGTACAGAATTGTCCGATCGGAACTAGAGGTAAAGCCATTAGAAAATGTACGGTGGATGATGGATGGAAGACTTCTGATTTATTTAATTGTACAAATGCTGGCTTGAGTAATGTGATGACCGTTTTAAACGATTTCGATGAGAAGAAAAAAGTTTTTGATAGTGATTTTATCGTTGCATTATCGAGAGATCTTCACCTTGTAGTCAACTCTTCGTCAATTTTGCACGGAACTGACGTTTTAAGCTTAAGCAAACTCATCAACAGAATTCTCAGTCACGAGGCCAAACAAACTGGGCTGAATTTATCACATAAACAGGATCGGGATTTCTTGTCTGTAAGTATACTTAATGTATTTAATCCAAAGATGTGTTTTTTAAAAAATATATTTATGTACAGTAATTCTCCGCGATTGAGTCTCCATTAAACTAAGATATATAAACTAGCTTCATCAGCCTACGCGAGAAATATTGAGCCAGTAAAATACATGTAAATTTAAAACAGTTTTAGAAGCATCCACCAAACCGATTTAAAAACATTTTTAATAAGCATTATCAATTTTGATTATTTTACATATTTTTAATTATTCCCTGTTAACTCAATTGCCTCGTCTTCGCGCAAATCGATGGTTTTCAATAAGGCATTAATCTTCAAGAACGAAAGATGACCTTATTAAGAACCTTTTTTTTTTTTTTTAAAAAAAAATGCTTTTTATTAAAAACACATTTAAAAAATGAATTAAATAACTTTATAATATTAATTAATTAGGTATAATTTGTAATAACCAGCTCTTTTTATAATTTTTTTTTTCTTCAAATAGAACATATTGGAAGTTGTAAGTCACTTATTGGACCCCTCATACTCTACTTTATGGTCGTTTTTGCAACGCAATGGACATCCAGGACCCGAAGCTTTAATTTCTACACTAGATAATTACACTCAGACTTTGGTTCGCAATCGAGGAGACACGTTCACTCGACCTTTCGAAATTGTAATGAAGAACGTAGTATTTGGAATGGACACGGTTGCATTGTCCGACGTCACAACCGTTACTGATTTATCAACTATTAAGTTGCCAAAATATAATAATTACCCGGCTAGACCGTCGTCTACATTTGATCGATCTTCAAAAATTATTCTCCCGGCTTCAGTCATCTTGCCAAACTTTTTCGTCCATCAACGAAAGCCTCCTAAACCTGGATCTCACACTACACCCGCGTCGTACAGAGTTTTAAAAGTTTCTCCTAAAACGAGTAAACGGGGAGCGAGTCGATCTCAAACGGCCATTTTATTGGAACCTCGTGTGGCTGATGAAGGAGAATTAGCGGCCATTGCTTACGTCATTTACCCTACGATTGGGTCTCTCTTGACAGCCAAAAATGTGGCCAAAGATGTGAGACAGAGATGGGAAACTCCTTTAGTCGTGTTGTCACCATTGATTACTTTAGACATTCGTCCCGCCGGGAGTGGAAATAATAGTCGAAGACCAGAAGGGCACCCTTTACCATTTGTCGCTAGATTTTCAATTCCAACCGCGAATAACGTTTCTGATCCTCAGTGTGTCCACTGGAACAACGAAGGAATGTGGTCCTCGAAGGGTTGCAGCGTTCAGTGGACTAAACACCACAATAAAACGTTGGTTAATTGCAGTTGCAGTCAATTGTCTACTTACGCGGTGTTGATGGATCTCGTGGGCGAGGAAGATGTTCACGAATTGAGTCTTGCTGAAGATATAGCGACCACAATCGGGCTTTTAATTGCCTGTTTAGCTTTAGTCATGGCTTTGTTCGTGTTTTGCTTCATTCTTCACGGCGTCGAAACAAATAGCAATACCATTCATAAAAATATGACCTTTTGTTGTTTACTCATAGCGGTCGGTCTCCTTATCGCTTTGAGAATGAGAAAAACGTTGGTTCATAAAGATTTTCCTTGCAAATTGATGGCCATTTTGCTTCACCATATTTATCTCTGTCAATTTTCATGGATGTTAGTGGAAGCTATTCATTTATACAGAATGTTAACGGAAATGCGAGATATTAATCATGGACAGATGAGATTTTATTACGCCATTGGTTACGGTACGCAATCTTGGTTATTTTAAAATATAGTTTTTAAGGCATTTCATTCATTTTGTTTTGTATAGGAGTTCCAGCAATTGTTGTTGGTTTGTCGGTTGGCGTGAGAGCGGACGAATATGGCAATCCATTATTGTAAAATTTAACTATTTTTGCTTTCTTAAATTCCAAATTTATTTTAATTAATTGTTTATATTATTCAGCTGCTGGTTGTCCATCTATAGTTCTGCAATATGGAGCATGGTTGGTCCTGTGAGTTTGGTGGTTATGGTCAACCTGTTTATTTTTGTTCTTGCCATGAGAGCTGGCTCTAAACTTAAAGAGCACGTAGAAGATTTTGGCAATCTAAAGTAACTTTTTGATTTAAAATAAATTTAGCAACCGCATATTTATTTTTTTTTATTATTTGATTAGAACATTGTTATGGCTAGGGATTGTTCTTCTTCCTCTGATGGGCTCTACTTGGGTTTCAGCGGTTCTGGCGGTAAATGATAATCATCCGGTACTCTATTTTTTCTTCGCCGTTTTAGTAGCAGCTCAAGGAATATATATATTTGTCGGATATTGCATACTCAATGAAAAGGTAAAAAGAATTATTATATGGAACTTAGCGTGCACCAACCCTATAATTCACATTAACTTTATTTTGAGAAGTCGTCAGTTGAGGAGCACCACCCCCTATCACAATTTTTTACGAATTTGAGATAGATTGTGTTCTTAATCAATTGAGGTTTTTTATAAGGTTATTTAATTCTTTTTTATCAAATGCATATACTGTACTATGGTTTAATCATTTAATGTAATATCATACTATAGTAATGTACTATCACCCTTTCGATGTTTTCGAATTTTAAAAATGAGGGTTGCGGGGTTTATGCACAGTGTGATAGAATTTATATTTTTAATCAATTATTCTATAATTAAATTTAAAACAAGGTTCGAAGTCGATTAAGTCGTTGCTGGTGTCGACGCGATGATAAAACAAGCACAAGAATTAATACAGGAATGAACACCAATTCCGTTGTAGCTGTAAGTTTATAAATTTCTAAGAGTTGCGGTGTTTATTAATGTCTACTTGGTTGTTTAGAGGAGCGCACTAGCTTACCACAATAATTCTTTCGATGCTCTTCATCGTAATGTCGGTATCTCCACGTCATCCACAACCAGTCGAAGTACTTGCAAAACAACGGGAAGTCTATTCCGTCCTCACACAGCCACTTCGACCTCCACTCCACCGTCTCAATGTCCCGACGATTTTATTCGTTCTTCCGATAGACGATTACGCCCGGGAAATGGATATCCGTTCAACGGAAACCGGTCGAATAACGAAGGGGGCAGACGAGGAAAAAGAAAGAATCGGAGGAACAATGGCGGAGAGTCTGAGACCGAATCTGAGGGCTCTCTCGATCATGCTTCCCTCGACTTGGCTTCCAGTCACTCTTCGGATGACGAAGATACCGCTGTAGGAGTGAAACAGAGGGTATACAACGATTACGCTCCTAACATTGTATCGGAGAGCGAATCCAACCATAGGAAGGCGTATAACATTCCAACAGCTTTAAACGGATACACCACCAGATGGTCAGCGAGAGGACCAGCGTCTCTTCCTCCCTTTGTTCCTTCCTCGGCTACTCGTGTTGGGAGAATTAACGGTGAGATTTTTTTTCTTAACCTCAAAAAGAAATGCCCAAACCACTGCAAACTTTTAAATTTCAGATGGAGACGAAATGTCGGTGGTGACGGCCAGTGACAACGAAGTGGAAGATGATGACGAAAACGCGTTGACAGAAGCAGTATTTGGGAGTCGATTCTCTCCAACTCTTATAGATGCGGATGAAATGTCCAGTCCTGAACAATTGCCGTCTCCTGAAAGAGGAGGCTTTGGATCTCAAGACAGCTTAGGTTCACCTTCAGTCCGAGCTTCAGCCGCTTTACAAATGGCGAGAAACAGGATGCTGGTGCCACCGATGACTATAGCTGAATCAGAGTAAGAAATTGTTACTAACTAATAGAAACATGAAATTCAAATCTCTTTTCTCGATTCTTATTTATTGTGAATTTTTTTGTTTCTTTCCTTTTTTTCATCTTGCTAAGTAGTGATGAGGTGGGATATTTCTCATAAATTTTCAAAGTTTAATTTTTTTTTAAATTTGGTTTTGTTTTTTAATTATTAACAGGGCTAACCGACGGTAATATGATGGATTAACGGGAGCAAGTCACCTTGCCACACTTAAGATGCGAGTATTCAAGTTTTATAAAAGTAATGTGTGAAGTGAGGTTTCAGTGGCAATCAAAAGTTTGAACAAAGTTTAATACTCTTTTTTTATTGTATTATTTTTCATACAAATTTTATTCGTTATTTTTGTTGGGCTTTCATCATCATCATCATTGAGCATTATGACAAACAAAAATTCTCTTTATCTTTCTTCACGGTTATTTAATTTTTTTTTTTTTTATTTTTTTACATTTTATTTCTCATAATTATTACGATGTATATTTTATATTACGATACTATTGTATCGGTTTTACAATGGATTAATTATTATTATTATTACGAGGTTTCGACGTTTATGTTATTTTTTGGGGGGGTTTTAAACTGTTGATTTGAATGTTATTGTTTTTGGTATAGTTATTAGATTTGGAAAAATATGATAAGTTAAGCGTTGGATTTATTGACTGATATTTTTGACAACTGAAAATGTATGTTTCGTAAAGCGTGGTAAAACAATTGTAATCGATAATTGCGTGTTAAAAACTTGAGCTTGAACTAAATTTCAACATGATAAATTCAGTGTCGTGCAGTCATCTACATTCATTAACAGATATAATACTGTCTCGTTCGATTATAGAAATGACTTTTGCATTTTCAATTGGCCAATAAATGTGCCATGTTTTTATTTGGAATTATGGGTATTTTATTTACCGGAAATTAAATATAAAGACATTGTATTAAGATTATGGAAACTAGTTTACAAATGATATGAATAATTTAAGCTTATGTTATTTTGTAAGCATTTTCACATGAGTGGATTTATCAAATACCAGGTCAACTTATTATAAATTATATAAATACATGTACTGTATTCATATTATTTGTAACATACAGTATTATAATTTTGATTTGAAATACCGCGCCAGAGTCTGTTCTATTTTGGTCATTGCTCCTTCAATTTCCACTTTTCCGCCTATTGAAAAGCACATTACCAGTACATTATATTTTTAAACTCAGCCTATGACAAACTGTTTAATATTTTTCTCGTAAATTCAATTTAGTTTTTAACTCTAGTTAATTCTAACCCTTATAATATTAACTTTAACATTTTTGATACTTTTTAAAATAAACCGGGATGCTATTTAATTTTAATAACATAAAAACGATTTATTGAATTGATCATAAATCACGCCGATGCGCGCGCGGATATAGCGCAAATAGTTGCTCGTAACATGCTCGTAATCTGCGAATTAATATGAATGTAGGAGAGAGAGAAGGAGATGGAGTGAAAAATGTCCTTGACTCGGAAAATCAATCTCATGTGAAAGATTTGACGTCATTGAAAGATTTGTAAACGGATGATGATTTTACATGCATCGATCTCGTTAAGTGTTAAACAAACATGAAAAGATGGAATGAGATGGAGAACGGAAACTGTGAATAGGAAGCTGCAGCAGTCAATAATAATGCTCATTTGATATGGAAGTGAGATGAAGGACGTGCATCGTTCTTCACCATCATCATCATTATCATCGTATATACTACAATGCAGCATTAATCTTATTGAATACCTGAACCAATATCGAGGTAGCGTACCAATATTATATTTATTTTTATATTATTACATTATATATCATTTCTAATTAACGAAACTTGTGGTCAAATCAAGCAATACATTAATTTTGTAAAATGATATGTTGACAGCTGATTATTATAAAACCGCTACATTCATTTCAATTACTGTATTTTGTATCAAAGAACAGTACAGTAATTATATAGCTGTACGTATGAACATCAGCTTTTAATCGAATATTATTTTTAAACTGAAGCTTTTGACACACGATCGATGTATAAATAGAATTTCTGTGCTTGCATTATTAATCGCTTTTATCGAGCTTTTAATACAAATCCGCATCAATACAGTATCAATTGTGATAAAATTGCCCATTATTAATTTATAGATCGTCTGTCTCGTCGATCTTTTTTTTTTTTTTTTTTTATTTCGACAAAAATTATATATAATTTTTTTTATGATAAACAAACAACACGATTGTGCTAATTACAGCGTTGAGAATTTTTACAAAAATTGTATGTGACTATATAGGCTATTAATTTTATATGACATGTAGGCAGCTACCATGAAAGCATCACCTTAGCTTTTTTTATTGACCAGACCGAAAATTATTCATTTTTTTTAATTACTGTACTGCACTCGTAGTAGTAGATGAAGTGAGTGCAAGAGGAAGAAGAAAAAAAATACTTGCTATTAAATTGATTATGTTGGTTAATCTTGGTTTTAAAAAGGTGTTAATTTGATGTAAGGTCGCATTGTTTTCTCTATCTAAATGGGTGAAAACAACGCGAATTCCAAACTATACTGTAGGTAACATTTTATTGTTGTATATAGCTGGAAGAAAAATAAAAAAAAAAGCACCGAGGGATGTTGTTATTGTGAATGAAAAGGTCACAAAGTCATACACATCCTGCAAGGGAGAATTTTAGAAATAGAGGTTAATTGCGCGCAAACAACTCCCTCTTTATCTCCCTTTCCCAATGGTCACTGGGTTGGATGGACACCAGCTTACATTTTCTCTCTCATTTCATTTTTTTCGATTTTTTTTTTCTTCACCTGCACAAAAAATTCTCTCGTCGATCGCGTTCAATTGTTATTCTTCGAGAATTTTTTTTTTAGCTTATTGTATGTGCTAATAATAATTTTTTTTTTGTTATTCTTATTTGAAAGTGTGATATGGTTGTATAAAACAGCAGTGCAGTCAATTGTATAGTTTATGTTGCACAAAATTATTGCATGAATTGACTGGAAACGTTTCATATTGAGCGCTGATGACGCAAAATAGGCGTGGTGGTTATGGGTAAAAAAATATATATATTATACTGTATGGTATTATAGAGAGAAGTAGGTTTGGCTTATTTTCCAAACCCGCATTTTTTCAACTTAAATAACAACTTCCAGCTGTGCATTAAAATTCGATTATGTAAGAGATAGAGTTAAAAAAAAAAATAGTTGAACGTACTACATCAGTAGCTCAAATACATTGGCTTTTTATCAATGATCAACTTTGCATATACAGTAATTAAATTAAAAAAGAAAAAAAAAAGATACTGAAAATAATATTATTTAACCTTATTTTGTTTTTGTTTTTTCTTTACAAAAAAAGGTCGCTCTTGAATATACCTGCGCGAATGAAATACTTTAAGAAAAAAAAGTTTGGAAATGAATGTGGAAGATATTCACTGCTTACCAAGGACAATTATTGACAACAAGATAAAAATAAATGAAAGGTTTTATTTATTTTTCTTTTTGAACTAATTTTTATACATCAATTTATTTTTCTAACGCATTGAATTTTTATATATAGATTATTGGTGATGCCTGTACGACTCCGATTGTCATATTGGATGCGACATTGTCCGAAGATGGCCTTGAAGACGGTGATATTGATCGTTGGGCCACTATTGTGGCTCCTGTATCTATACTCAACCAACTACATATACGTGAATCAAAGGCACGTACCTAATGCTCTAATTAAGTCTTTTACTCATTCGATAGACAATAATAATAATAATGGGGCCAACGGCGATATTTTGCGACGACCTACCGTTCCGTTCTTTGAAGGTTTGGAAGATCAAAATCAGATTAACGTGGGAGAAATTTTAACGAGTCAATCCTCATCGAAAGATGGGCTTAAAACTTTTCAACGGGGTGAGTTTACGGTAATGAGTGACGCGATTCCGCGTAAAAGAGAGTTTACGAGGGATCAAAGTGTGACGTTGACTACTCACGCTACTTACGAGCTTTTAGATAACGTGATCGAATTAAGCCAATATTGGGCTGGACCCATTTCGGTGGCAGTTTACGCGCCTAACACTGATTTCAGAGTCTCTTTCGATTACGCGCTATGGTTACGGCGTTGCTACACCCACGTCGCAGATTATGTAAGTTTTTATTTTATATACCCAGCTTTAGACGATGTTGTTACTACAACGAACAAAAATACTACCTCGAATTTTACTCGATCGAAATACTCTCAAATAGCCAACGAATTGAAACGCAACTACTCATCGAATGAGTCTAATATAAACTGTAAAGTCGGTAGTTACTCCTTGCCAACCACATCTTTTCGTCATGGTAATAGTCTCCCTTATCCGATCAACGTTTGCCGGAACGTAGCTCGACTCAGCGCTACTACTCGTTTCGTTCTGGCTTCAGATATTGAACTGTATCCCAGCGCTAACGTAATCTCGCTTTTTCTCACTTATAGTAAGAAGCACGGCTTGTTGAACCAGACATCCACTGCGGTGGTTAAGAGTAGAAAAAAGTTGTTTACGGGTTCTATGATTAATATTTTCGGTAGTAGCAGCGTGGCTCTCCCCTCCGCACCAGTAAGCACTCAGAAAATTGCCAGCAGAAAAGTGTTTGTATTGCCTATTTTTGAGGTGGATAAAAGTGCCAAGAAAGTACCGCGATTGAAGAAAGATCTGGTCCAATTGTATCGCGAAAAGAAAGCCGTTTACTTTCATAAACACGTGTGCTCTTTTTGTAATATTATTCCCAGGTTGAATAAGTGGTTAACTTCACGCACTCAGTCCTCCGTGTTGGACGTGTTCATGACAGTTAAGCGACACCGTCCTTTTAACCGGTGGGAACCGATTTATATTGGTACCAACGATGATCCATTGTTCGACGAACGGTTTACTTGGGAAGGTCAGCAGGACAAAATGACGCAGGTTTTTATAATTATTAATAAAATTTGAATGGTTATAGTCTAGGTTGCAAACCCTTAGAAGTTTATGATTTTAATAATTATTTTGATGTTTTTGTCTTTTTTAGATGTACGAACTTTGTTTATTGAACTACGATTTAGCTATCTTAGATTCGGCTTTCCTAGTCCATCGTCCAGGAATTAAGATGAAAAACGTTACCGAGTATAAGTTGAAGTCCACTTATATAGCGCATAATAACAAAGTGTACAAAAAATCGATTTGGGATTTGGAAAAAAAATATGGGATGAATCCGTGGTGCAAATGAGAACAACAACAAACAAAATGTGGTTTTTTTAGTCATTTTTATTATAATTAATATTTTGAAATTGTGATATTAGCCTTGTGCAATTTTCAACTCTTATTATTATTATTGTTACATAATACTGATGTTATCCCCCATAAATTTTAATTTATATTTCAAAATCACAAGAAAGTAATTTGAGTTTACAGTAGCCTGAATCCTGTTAGAATTTTTTTTTAAAATTGGGTTCTCATCAAAATTATGTATTTTTATAGGAACTTTGTTCTTAGGCTATTTTATTTTTATTTATTTTTTTGTGGCAATTAAATGGCAAATTTTACATGTTTAGAACAAATTTAAAATGGAAATAATTTTTTTCAAATCAATTTCGATCAGTATTTTTATTAAATTTTTAAAAATATAAGATTTTTAGCTCTTCAAATTTCATATCCATGTCTTTTTTTAATTAACTAATGTTAGCAAATTTCATCGAATTAATTAGGTGTATTTACTTTGGATATGCATACAGTGCGTTGGTTGATACATTGTACAATTAATTAAAATATTATGTGTAAATTGTTCAAACTTTTATCATAGAAAAAATTTACTCTACACTCTTAATTTTTTTTAACAAATTTATTAATTTAATATAAAAAAATGTTTAATCTAAATTTATTGGGTCAATTAATAAAATAGTCTTACCGTACAGTATATAATTTTACTCAATACAGTAATACTTTTAGTGCAGTATATTATTGTTTTGTTATATAGCCTACGGTATATTGTTAATTAATGCAACTGAAACCTAATTTTGATGCTAAAGTCTGGTTGTAACCGTTGTGTGTATTATTATACACATTGTTCCATTTATATCTCCAGTCTGCAACGCGTCAATTTTTATTACAAACGTCTAAAGAACTTTTCGCTTACCGTATGACTTGTTTTTATAAACAAGCACTTACTAAACTCCTAAAAAAATATTTGAAAACATTAATTTTTTAAAAAAATTTTACCTAAACTTTAAAAAATGCACTTTTTAAAGTTCGATAAATTGTTTGTAATAAAATATTATTATAAAGGTAGGCTTAAAAGGATTTTCATGCGTTGACTGGCGTTTATAATGGAACACTTTGTGTTATAATTATCATTAAATTTACACCACGCTCACCTTGCATATTATCATTTTTAATACCGTAAGTCAGAAACAATTAAAAAAGATCTAAATGATGTTTATGATGCAATTGATTAAGAAGAGAATAAATGGATGACGTCAAAAACGATTTTTGGTATCCCTCGTAAAACGAGAAAAGACGTTATATCATTTACTGTTTCTATAGCGACGAAATATATGCACCCGTAAAAGTAACAGGAAGTGCCCGGGTTATCAGTTGTTTTTCGAAATGAATCTAATAAATGGCCAATGAGGCCGCGCAGCGCATATACCAGCTATATTCGCAACAGGTTCTATCAGAACATTTCTTTTTGTGGGTTTGATAGAAATAAAAGTTTTAAAAAAACTTGAAAATCGAAGCCCCAACCGGATCCATTAGTCAAAACGGAAGTGCGTGCGTCATTTAAACTCATTTTTTGAAAAACTCATAGGCGACCCTTACTTTCCAATGAGATTTAAATGTTCCAATCTTGAAATTAATTTAAAATGAGTCTTAAATGTGCAAAATGATCGAGCCCAATATTATTGTTTAAGCCGTTTTTGTCTTGCTGCCGTCATGTATGATCAATACATTGGCCAACATTGGCTGAATTTTAAAATTTTCAGAACACTGCAAAAATCTATGAAAAAAAAAACTACTAACAATAGGGCTATAAGGTAACAAAAATTACCTGGAATTAGTTGGTGGTATAATGGGTCAGCTTTTTCACCACCCAATGATCAAACATTTCTTAATTATTAATAAAATTAAAGACCATTGCAGGCTTACATGTAGATAACGTTAGAAAAGTGTTTTACAATAATTATCACATAACATTCATAAATGTTGACAAATTTAATCATATTAAATAATTATAGATAAAAGAATATAATATATAAAAAAATATATTTATTTTGACTAAAACATTATTTTCAATTAACAACTTTACATTATATGTTATAATGTAATTATAACATAATTGTAATATAATTATATATTAAGTTAATTTACCATTTTAATTGCTATAAATTTTTTACACTTTCTGTACAAAAGAAACGCAAGTAGGCTATGCGACCAACACAATTTTATAATTACCGGTATATATGGAAATTATAAAATTATTAACTTCTCGTTTTTTTACTAGTTTTAGAGGAAATTTAAAAGTGTTGTTTTTTCCTTGTTTACAAAATAATGTAGGCGTAATAGAAAAAACCGCTAATAGTTGCTGGATTTTATAGGATCGACTACTGCAATTCACGCGTTGATTTATTCTATTTATAATTTATGGGAAGCATGTCTATTTTAATTTGGTCAAGGATTTTCCAACATTACACTATTGAAAAATAATGTATTGATTTTACTTACAACACCTGAAATTTAACCAAACATTTATTTACGCTATTTTCCCTTTTATGCTTATTATTTTTTAGCATCTCAGTGTTTATAAAAAAAATACTGTATTAAAATAGTTTATATAAATTATTACGAGGTTATTCCTTTCACGACCTCATTTTTCTTAATACTGTACTACGAATTCAACGACTTATTGATCATTAAGCACAATATTATACAATCTAATAACCGAGTGAAAAAGTGGAATTTTTACAAGTGAAATGACCTATATTATTATTTTTTTTTTTTACTAGTGAATGGTCACTGACCTTGTACTTGAAGACCAGCCTTTTGGGTCGGTGATCCCATTTAATCGCAGGTACCCACACATCCTCTTCAGTCTCAAATCTTTTCATCAACCATTTTCGTACATTTCAGTTTTTCGCTTACAGTGATACTTATCTTTCTCGAGTTCTTTTCTCAGGATTTCCCCACATTTTGGCAATTCATTTGGAAATTGGCTTGTGCATGACGCGCTGTGTACGTTGTATGACGATGCAAATATTGATCAAGGTAACTATTTTTTTTTTCTACCTTATAATGCTTAAACCTATGCTTAAACTAATTATTTTAAATCGCAAAATTACTGAATTTCAATCGCCGCATTTTTGTGAATGTGAGTATAATTATTATACCAAGTAATTTACTTCATAAATTTAAACATTATAATATAATAATATTGAAAAGTAAATAAATATTTAAGCGGGAATTTTGTCTGTCTTATGGCATCGATCATTATAATAAATAAATTTATGTTGAATTTAATTTTGTGCTTATTAATTTTGACTTGAAACATTAAATAAGTCGTTGTTTAAACATAATGTAGGCATAATATTGTTTTTTTTTCTTCTTGTAATACATTTTGTTGTTACGATTTTAATATCACAAATATATATATATATATTTTTTTTTTTTTAAAAAAAAGCAATAGAATATTTAAGGTTACCATGTTTCAACCTTTTGAAAGAGGTACATCAGCTGTGGATTGGTGCGAGAATAACTATGTTTTGTCTTCGACTGTAGCAGAATTTGCAAACACGGTTTGAATTTTTAATTGTATTAATTAGTTTTGAAAACGATTCATTAAAAATTAAATATCTTGATTTTTTCTAGTTAACATGTTTCTACTACATATTTTTCCCTCCTGTTCTCATGTATTTATTTCGACCATATGCTCATCACGTGACTCCCGGAATTCATCTCATTTGGGGATTATTAATTATTGTTGGAATTACATCGGCTTATTTTCACGCTACGCTCAGTATGGTTGGACAAATTTTGGACGAACTGTCCATCTTGTGGGTCATGTTGGCTGGGACCTATTTGTGGGCACCACCTAAGATGCTGCCAATTGTTTTTAGAGAAAATAGGTAAAGCCAGGTGTGACTGTCAGACAGTAAATAAAAATAAAATGTCAGTGCATGATTGTATAACAAAATGTTTTGGGGATGATTAATATTATTTATTAAGATAGTACAGCAGGCTATAGCTAAACTACATGCACTTTGAAAAAAACTTAACATTTCGATAAAAAGTTTTTAAAAAATTTATATTGGAATTATGTCTGACAACATTTTTCTTTCAATTATGAAATTTTAATAGATAAATCTGGAATTTTGGTGAAAATTGGCTAGGATTATATTTTGCTTCGTTTATAACCAACTTTTATAATCTTTTAATTTTTCCAGGAGATTTTTTATCCAATCTGTGATTGTGTTTGGTATTATTGGAACTGGATTAGCTTTCATTCAACCGTTTTTCAATGCTTTTGCATTGATGGCGTTTGGAATTCCTGCGGCCGGTTTACTCTTTACCGAAATTCGAAGGTTTGTTAATAATACCGTTAATTCTATACAAATTACAATTACTGTAACATAATTATGAAACAATCATTTTAGAATAAAAATAAATGAAACAAAATTATTTTCAAAATTTAACAAAACTCAAAAACAAAAATGAAGGGTATTAACCGTCAACTTACTACTACTAGTCGCATCTTACTTTAGACAATAAAATTCAGTAAAACTAAAGTAATAAAAAACTAAATCTGAAATTGAATTTTATAAGATATTGTACTTGGCTAAACATTATACGTACCCCTACTATTTTAAACAAACAAAACATTAATCACATATTTCATAGTTTTATTGATTAAATTATATTTTTATTATTATTTCAACTTAATAATAATTTTATTGAATAGATCGACCGATAGTCGCGCCGTGAGATTAGGATTTCGTTGCGGCTCACTTTGGATATTAGCTATTATTTGTTGGATCAACGATCGTTTACTTTGTGAAATGTGGTCTACAAACTTCAATTTCCAATACTTCCACGCTATTTGGCACATACTTATTTTTAACGCTGCTTATCCGGCTTGCGTTCTTTTCGCCTACTTCCACGTTCAATATACTCGACCTCATTTAGGACCTTCCCTCGCCTATTGGCCCTGTGATTCCTTCGAATATGGAGTGCCTTATGTCAAGTTTAGTGCTCGTAAAACTCACAAAGACGGCAAAAAAGTTTAAAAAAGATTCAAAAAGAAATTTGCATACGGTAATTATTATTTTGATGACTGATAATTATTATATTTTTTTATAGTGGTATTTTTTGTTTATTTCTAAATTAGTTAAAAAAATAAACTATGAACTAACAAGATTCATATCGCCTCAGTGTATAAATACGATTTTCGTGATTGCTCTATCACACTGTAGGCCTACTTCTAAGAGATTGACATAAATTTTAATCATTATTAGTGTATTTTTATTTCATTATTTTTAAGACATATTTTTTTCTAATGACTTTGAGCTCCAATTCTATTTTTGAGGAAGTTATTATTAAAAATTTAACAATGCGCTAAGAAAATTTTTAAAGGTAATTTTTTTTATTATAAAAACATTTATATCATAGGCCTAATTATTACAGTACAAAGTACAAGGAAAAAACCTAGTCTTACTTGACTAATCTTAAAATTTGAAAGTACAAAATCCTTCAATTTTTTAAATTACTAATTACCAAATCAACGTTTTAGTTAATAAATTCGATCGCCAAAAGTGAGCTTTGCAATGTTAAAATTAAAGCTAGGCCTCAAAAGTAAGGACCGTATAAGTATTAAAATTTAATATAATTAATTTAAGCTATTATTAAATTATTGTAATGATTTTGTAGCGAAATCCTGATTTGGTGCAACGAAACATTGTTTTTATTTTATTTCTAAGTTATCTCTTGTTAAAGTTGGAAGACAGTAATTTTAATGCGTGTTTACAAATTATTACATTTATAGTAACGTTATTTTAATGAGCTACTATGACGTTATGGTATATAAATAATTGTTTTTGTATTATGCGAAAGTATTATTACCGGTACTTTTTAACCGCATCACAATTAATAGCGTAGAATGCTATTGTTATTATTGTTCGAGTATTGAAAAGGGGTTTGCGAGATCATTGTCAAGGTCAAAAAAGCAAAAAAAGAAAAAGAATACAATATACTGTAATAATATTAATAGCGGCAACTTTGATGTAAACTCAACTTCAATTCAAAATCTCAATTACAATAACAAAATACTCGTTTGAAAATTGAAAGAAAAAATTACACGTATTTTTAAAATTTCAATTGAGGTAGACGTACAGTAGATAGGCTTACTCGATAAACTTCGACACTAACTGCATGTAAATACACCCACGCACAAATAAACTTCAAAGAAACATTCACTAACTTACCAAAAAAAAAAAAAAACCAACCTTAAAAGATAGTCATTCAATGATTAAAAAATATTTACAAAAAATTTTCAAGTAATTATTGGTGTTATCCAAAAAGATAAAATAAAAAGTGTTTTCACAGATAACAAATTTTCTTAGCGAGAGTTATGAAATGGCTACTAAACTTAACAAAATGTAATAAAAACGTTTTCAAGTAGCCTACTGATAAATCACTAAGCCTTTTTCTTAATATGAAGGTAAAAAGAAACAATTTTTACTGTATTAACTTTTTTTTTAATATAAAAGATAATTAAAGAAAACGTTACAATGGAATGCATGCTTTAAAAAAAAATGCAAAACTTAATAATATTGGACATTTAGACTATATTATTAGGTAAGTTTTGTCCTTGAAATTGGGTTAGTGTCCTTATTAGTGTGTGACTTTAGGTGTGATGTTAGTTGATAAACTACGTGACATCATTCAGTAGAAAGTTCATTGTCATCTTTTTCTCATAATATAAAAGTTTTCTCAACAGACACGATGCATATTATGTTTATTTATACAATCATGTACATGTACAGGATAAGGAGTAAGTGAGTGAATGAGAGAGAGATGATCGAACTCTTGTCCTTCTAACATTCATTTTCATACCTCAACCCTTTTTTATTATTTATATGCCGGCATTATTCTTTGTTTGTTATTTTGTTGTTGATCGAAAGAGCGTTTTATATAAATACAGATAGATTGGACAATTCAAGAAGAAATTTTCTTAAAAATTTACGATTGTCAAAATGTTTTTTTTTTCTCGTTTTTTAAAAAAATTCTATATTATTTCCATTTAGATATTTCTTAGAATATTTAGTAAGGTGGGAGATAGGCGACATGTTTTAGAAAAATTAACAAATTTTCCTATTTTTTTAAGTCAAGTCGGGCTCCTAAAAATGCGGGCCCTAAACTTACACTATGTCCAATTTGCTTAGGCTACCGTCCGGGGGGACGGATTAAATCTACTCAATTGATTAAATCTACCCCCACTGAATCTTACTAGATGATTCAATAGCTGACAAAACATTTTGAGCAGGTTAAAAGACTGTAGATTGCTGTTGATTTAATAAGCGGTTGAATCTAACGGTTGAAGTGTTAATAAAATTTTAATATAATATAGTATAGCCTGTATAGGATAAATTAATTGAGATTTTGATAATTAAATACAATTATTAATTTCTTAAAATAGAGTTAATAAAGCGTTTTTAATTTATAACGCTAATCCACGATGTAATTTTATGCAACGACAATAATACTGTTCATTACAAACGTTAATTCTACTATATTTATATTTCGAAACGCCCATTTCTTTCGTTCTTTTCCAATGAGAAATATGGGGACTCGTTTGAGAATATTTTATAATAGCATACCGTCTGAACACACTTCTAGCATTCCCGCACCAAAGTCTAAACTCAAAATTATGCTTTGTCTTTCAATGTGTGCATACTGTAATTATATTCCTTTTCGTTTTAAAATAATCAGGCCTGAAAATAATGGTCCATCTAGTATAATTATTATGAAAAAAATGCATATAAAATTTAATTACCAAATTGAAATTTTTCTTTATTAAATATAAAACAAAATATTAAAAGAGAAATTTTGAAATAAATACAACTTGTGATCTAGGTACTGTAAACGTAATCCTTTCGATGACCAATGCAGAAAAATAGGCACTTTAAACCAAAATATAAAATAGTAAACAAATAAAAAAATCATTTAAAACAATTCAGTAATTAAAAAAAATGATTACAAACACTAGTACTGATTGACTGGTTTTTTTTAAAGTACTAATCCATGACATTAGAAAAAATATATAAAAATAATGGTCCATTAAAAAAAGAGACCAGAAGGATGGATAGATAGAGAGACCCGTTATCATCCGTTTTTTTTTTTCGTCCATAATTTTATTTTATGTAGTTTCTTTTTTCTTGCGACTGCTCTTGACCAATAATCCTCGCTTCCCATTAGCCGAATTAACAGCTTGACCGTTATCTGGATGATTTTTTATTTTCGGCAGCTGTTGGTTCATCTTCTGTTCGATCTTCTGCCTGAGAGTAAGTAACGTAGCCGGACTGGCACCTGTCCCGTGTTTCACGTGCTTACCGGTCAAAGCACGTGGCGCTCTTTTCCTATGACCCCTTTCTAATGCCTGTTGCTGGGTTTGCTGACTGCCATTAGTTGTTATGTCACTGGTCAACGCAGTTTTAGCGGAAGTAGTAGCCATGAGTAAGCTTTGCGCAGTCGTAGAGTTATGTAGACCCTGAAGGACACTGGCGTAATAACTTGCATAAACTGACCAAAGAGGATCAGCGTTAATTGACTCCTCCTCATCGTCTTCGTTTTCAACGTCACTTTCATTTATGTTCTGAAATAATTGCTGCCTCAAAACTGGATATGACGCTTTCTTAGTGTAGGAAACGCGAGGTTTTCGTCGATGACCGCAAGTGGATTCCTTAGTGATTAAAGATGAACGAAGCTCGTCATTCTCACTTTTTGCTTTACTTAATTCCCTCTCGGCTTCAACGTAACCGGAAGTGTTGACGCGATATTTTGGCTTCTCAACTACGGAGCATTGCCTGATGCAGTTGACCATTTCTTCTAGTCGCACGCGCTTTTGTTGCAAATCTTCATCCTTGTTGATGTTTTCTCTTTTGATCAGGTTGTTACTGACACCATTTGTTGATAAATTTAATGGCTCGTCACTTTTCAACAATTCATCCGGCGCTAAATCATCACTTACGGTTTCACCCTTCTCGTTTTCACTCACAAATCTAGATGGCAAATTGACACTCTGTTGCGCATCTTTTCGTTTACTTAGATCAATCGGAAAACCGTTGTCCGATTCACTTCGCCTATTGCCGTTACTAATGCCACTGGTAAGCTGGTTTATTTTGCCAGCCTTTGACTGCAACTTCCGGCAACATAATGATTCCGTTTGAAAAGCAATTTTAGAAGATTTTAATGGCATTTGCAGTGCTTTCTGCGGCGGTCACTTCTTGAGATAAAACGGGTTCAAGGAAATGTGGCTTACCAGATTCATCTTTTTTCGTCATGTGGAACAACGGTATGTCCGGTTCCAATAATTCCTTGACTCAAATAAAATTGAGTTCATTCATTGTAAACTTCTAAGAAATTAGTAAAAAAAAAAAAAAATAAGAAATAATAAATAAGCATAGGCCTATATACAGATATTCAAAAGCAAGATATATATTTTTCTTTAAATTTAAACTGTAAAAACGGTAATTTTTATCGGTTAAATATGTTACAGTATCTTAAAAGCACATTTTAGAATTGAAAAAAGATTAGCGAGTAGCCTATTTGTTGAGTAATTATGGCTTCATTAAAAAAAGTTAACCTCTTTATTGTTTGCGCTTCATGGAATTTGTTAAACAAATGAATGCTTCGATAGGAAGTTACGTCATAAATGAGGACAAGCAGCTGCTTATCTAACACTATCTCATTCGTTTAAATAAGAATGGAAATCTAAAATATATTTTGACAATTATCGTTTCCGGTGTAATGTTTGATAGTAATTTGCATAATTTGTTATTTTCTAAGAATTTCACACCTACGTAAAGCTAAATTGTCGGTACATGTACATACCTCAATGACGTATATCGATAATTAAGTCTTAAGAATTAGTTTTTTATGCTAATTTTAAGCCATTTTAGGAATTTATTATAATGTCATTTTTTTCTATTTTTTTTTAAGTTTATGTACTCAAATTAAAATAATACCTTAACGATCAATATAAAAACCTGCCCGCTAAATTTCACTTAGGCCTACTGGGTTTCAGTTTACAATTTACTAAAATTAGCATTATAAACAATAATGCGCACGATGCATGCTTTTTCTGCGCATTTTTATACGCAAAAATTTTATTTTTTGAACATAAAATGAATTGGATCACGTACCTTACAATTGTTAGTATCTGTTCATAGCAAATTATAATTAACACTATTTTATAGCACTTCCGGTTGCGTTAATACACTTCGACAGACAATGAAAATCCAATTGCAATTTATTTTGAAATTTTATTAGTTGTTTAATATACCGAACGGTAACTTAATTTTTAAAAATAAAAAAATAAAGCGATGTATTGAAATCACATGGTAATGTTAGGAGCTAAAATTGATAGGAGTATCGTCATTCCGTATGTGATGTTGAACTGCGAGTGAGATAAAGTTTAGTGTAGGTAAAATTCACGTAAGTGCAGGTAACAATAGGTGAGTCAGCAGCAGCCACTGCAAACCGAAGAAAGAGGTTGGATGGCGTGTGACGTCACTCGATATACAAGTACTGTAAATTGGTGGGAGGAGCTTAGAAGAATTCAAATAAACAACTTTTATTCACTTCAATTTTTGCAAATGTGTTTTATTTGCACTTGAATTGCAACTTTATCTATTACTATTTTTTAAATGTATTTAAAACTAAATATTAAAAAAAAAAACTAATAAGAAAATCGCGCAAAAGTAATTTGCATATTCATTATTTATGAGGAAAAAGAATAAGCCTTGTTTATAGGGTTTCAATTCAATTTAAATTGTTTTGTTTTTAATTAAGTTGGAAAAATTTTAGTGTCAACTTAAAGTAGGTCATCTATTTTTAAAACTAAGCTATTAAATTTTGTAGAAATGCTGCTTACAAGTTGTTAAAATATTTATCGTAAATTTAATATTTAACAATATTATTTTAAAATTTATTAAAAAAGTAAGAGCTCTATCGAATAATTTTAAAGCTTTAGCGAAAAAAAAAAAAGACGTTGGCAAGCTAAATCATCTGAAATGTTTCCCAAGGTTTTCACTTCCGGTTGTTTGTGATATCTTAAAATGTATGGTAAATTTAGGGACGATTTAATTTATTGATAAGGGGGGAATTCTCAAAAAACGGTCAAGCGCTAATATTTTTTTATAGGTGTGGTCATTTTTCCTTCCTTTTTATCTATTGAAGATGAGAAGAAGATTGAAAAAGAGCAAATATTATGTAGAAAAGGAAGAGAAAATACAAAAGTAAAAAACTAGGGAATGCTCCAAAAAACATTTTCCTTCTCTTTTTTTAAAATTTTCATAGCTTTTCAAAGGCGCCGTTACGATGAAGAAAAGCACTTAGGAATAGGGGGAAAAGTTGGACAAGAGGATGGAGGAAAAATGTGGGATACTGTAGTAGTATAAATCACACTGGCCGAATTTATATTATATTACTAGAAAAGTTTTTCCTTCCCTACTGCTATTAAAGATTAAAAAGATTTTATTGAAAAATGTAAAAGAATTCGGACCTTAGTCATGCAGTTGTGGTCATGCCTGAGCTCAAATCCAGTTGCAGAGGGGAGAAACAAGTTTATAGTTTTTTTTACATAGCTTTTTTTTTTTTACTTTTAATACGTTTATTTGATTTCTGCACCTTACTTCGCCTTGCTGAAAGAATATATGAGTTTTTGGCAAAAATTTTAATGTTTTTTTGTATTCAAGTAGGCTACATCTTTACACAGCTATCATGGCTCCCTAATTTTTTTTTTTTTTAATTATCTTTGTTCAACTTTTCCCTTATAGTAACACCTGTTCCAAATGCGCACCGACTTTCCAAGCATTCTTTAGAGGAAATCTTTACTAAATCTTGCCTGAGATAATTTTATCTCGCTTTATATCAAAAGCGTTTTATAATACCCACCAAAATTTTATAAATCAAGTTCAAGTTATTAAATTTTTATTTAAAAATCCAGTAAGATCGAAATACTTGTACTGTAGTAGATAGGCATTTCTGTAAAACCAAATCACTGATTATTATTTAAAATAAAGTCCACAGCAATTTTATGGTGGACAAAATTGCTTTGGAAGTTTTGTTTAAATTGAGCATTGCCCAAGGCCAAGTTCATGGTCATGAATTTAACTGTGAAAAGCAAAATTATTATTATAGTATTTATTTATTTATTTACCGGTATTTATTTATTTCTATTTTATTGCGTCTAATCGAAAAGTTCTTATCCCAGTTACCCTGGGACAAGTAAGAGATAAATAAAGAGAAGAGAATATTCTGTACGAATGTAATTATTATAATGTAGTACGAATATACAGTAATTTATTTTTTCTCCTTTTTCCATCTTCAAAATATCAATAGTACTGTTCCACGCCACTGCTGCTCATATAATATAAGCAAATAAATATACCTCACGGCTTACCTTCATTCATCTTTTTACATTCAACTTAAATATTGATGGAGCCTAATATTCATTATTCAGCTTTGATACCACAAATTAACTACTGTAATAAGGATTACACTTTCATTTCCAACCCCACATCATTATTAGGTACGTACTTTTTACTTAAAAATTCTTAGAAACGCTAGAAATTACGTTATCAATTAACGTAATTTGAAAAAGAAAATGTTTACGCTATCGGGTATATCTCCGTCGTCAGTCCAACTACTGTGATGAATAAGGCCAAAACCGGCCATCAAATACCAATTCTGAAAACCAAACACATCTTCTTTCGGTTCTGCAATTTAAATGAAATTTGAATTAGTATAGCGCGTGTTTAGAAAAGATATAAAAAGACTTTTTACTGGTAAAGTATAACTTTTCTCCATCGACAATTCCGCATTCAATCAGCGCTTTATTCGAATCCAAAACCTCATCGTCTCCGTTCCTTAAAACGTACCGGTATCGACTGGATAGACGAGTACCTTTTTCATTGCAGAAAGTTGAGATGAGGCCGTCGACGGTCTCGTAACTGTTGGAATTTAACTCTAAGCACCCAGCAACCGACCCACTTAATCTGCTCTGAATGACAACTTTGGTGGACATACTAAGCGGATGATTAGAATTCAATTACGATCGTCATGCAAAAATTATCTCAGTATTTAATTTTAAATTCTGCGCGTTTATACACTATTGTTATACCGGGTATTACGCAGACAGTACTTATTTTCAAGTCAACAAGTTGAGCAGCTCAGATAGTTTGGAGGTATGCCCCTGTCATGCACACACACAGTTCCAGTGTTTAAATCGAGAAAAAGTTTTATCAAATTGATTAACAGCAATGTTTATGATTAGTAAGATACAACAATATGATAACCAGGGCTCCCCTCACCTTTTCATCCAATTGGATATCCACAAAATCAGTTTACTCTACAGGTGCACAACCAAATTAAACGGCACCATTAACCTAACATTAACTAACACGTACTTTATTGGCGAATAAATTCGCTGCAGAGTGTCACTCTTGAATCAATTTCATAATTATATTAAACGAAACTCTGAACACATTCTTTACGTTGGGAAATAGTTGAACAAACCCAATAATTATGTCGAGCAACGATTATTATTATTCTAGAAATGTCAAAACGTGTTCTTCCAAGAGATCTTCAACGTTGTAGTTAAATTTTCTTAAACTATAAAGAGAGTAATAATATTATTGTAGATTATATCAGAGCATTACATATTATAAAAAAAAAATTCTTAGCAAAATTAACCAGTTATAGCAGCAAATTCTTCAAATATGAATGTGTTAATGCCCCGCGCGAATCTGCTATTCAACGCCGAGCTCGACGATGGAATAATAATCAGGAGTTTATGATGCCAACACCACAATAATATCGTCTATCGAAACCTCAGAAGATATCCGTGCAAAATAAATCCACAAAACACCAAAATAATACACAAGCAAAATTAATGTACATGCACAGGCAATTGACACGTAGTCCGTTCGTAAACTGCTGCGGGGCGGTAGATGCTAGCACCGCAAGCTCCAACACACATCTGCGGATTACTGCTCTGTGATTGGCTGCTGCGTCACACCGTCTTTTGCAGAGCAACAGTCTATTAAAAAAATATTAATTCTGGTTCCGTTTCCATGATGTAGAAATACCAATTACATCATAGCTATGCCTACGTCATGGTGCCTACATGAAAGGTAGATTTCCGGAATGTAGAATTGCGCACGCGCGTTAGGAATATTATCAGATTATCTAGTTTCCGGAAAGTCAAAATAGCGCACGCGGCACGCATGTAAGCTCAAACCAATAATTATTATTATCAATCGCCAATTAATAAATTTTTAATTTATTAAAATTATCTTTTTTATTATAGTGACGTCATAATATCTACTCAAACATGCAGCTAATCTGATTTTTATTACGATAGATAACGACTCGTCCAAATTGGCCGACTTGAAAGGGAACTACACTGCCTGCGACGCACTGTGATTGGCTATTGAGTTCTCCTGAGAATCCGATATTTTTGCACAGATTTTGCGTCCCACATTTGCGGACGTTAAGAGAACTTGAGCTAGCGAGATCCTGTTTCCGCTATGTAATTTAACGCTTCGAGCCTCGTGATTGGCTGCGCCCGCGCGAGACGTACTGTATAGGAATTTCGGCGCTAAAAAGTCTCATTCCGCGACGAAGATTTTGATCCGTTCGGACGTGCGCTAGCTGTGTGTGAAACTACTGCGCACAAAGGAAAGAATTTTACAGTGAAGACAATAATACAATAATTATTGTGTGAACAGTGCCAACAATTAGGTGCACGGTAGTGATGAAAAATACAGCCTATAATTCTACAGTACTTGAAAGCGAAGAAACATTTCGGTGAATGCGACTACCGGATCAAGCTTAGACGCCGACGACGCTCACTTCTTCGCCGGCGATCTCTCTTCAGGTGGCACATTGAACATTCGCTGCCATCAATAGACCACAACATAACGATTTAAAAACTGTGCAATTTGTGTGTGTTTTTTCGACGATGAATCGGCGATTAATCTCGTGCAACCAGCGACGCGGAAAAAATGACAGTTATGTACGTGGAATGGCAGGTAGTCGACGATAGTTCCGCCGAGCTTTCTCAACCATCGGCGGCTGGCAGGTTGCATTTCCTCAACTATGCGGGAAATATTTCCTCCTTCAATCTTCTTACTTCATCCTTTTCATCCAACAAACAAACACGGTAAGAAAATTTGATATCTTTTCCTTAAAAAATATTTTTTAGCTTTTTCTGATAGTCAACAATTTTGTAAAAATTGAAATTTACATTTTTTTTTATTGGGGGTTTTTTTTTTAATACAGTACAGTGGTTAATTGAGAGGTGGTTTTTTTTTTTTTCATTTTTTTTCCATTTTTTTTCGACGCGTTTTTATGCATTAAAGTTAAATAATAATTATTACTCAATTTAATACTTTGTACTACTAGCTTAAATTTATCAATTTTTACGTGGCGTTAAATTAATTAATTGTTATTGTTGGAAAAATTTGGGGGTAACTTTTATTTGGCGGGAGAAATTCGCGCTCGTTTTCTGATGTTGTTGTTTTCTGATGTCGGCGAGGAAGACGCGGATGAGCGAGCGGCCATGTTTGCGGCATCTTCATTAGGCCAGCCAACTTAACTATACTGTATAGCATCTTTTATAACATTTGCCAATAATTCAAAATTATGAAATATAAATTATTATTTTTTTTTTTGTAATAAAGTATCGAATTGAAATAATGTACAGTGTTTGTAGGGATTTACATCGACAGAAATTATTTAGAATAATGATCAGGTGTTCCAAGGAATATTTTAATAATAAAAAGAATAAAAAATAATTTTTTTTTATTTACAATAGCTAATTGAGCGGGGTTTTTTTTCTCCTTAATTATTTGTACAGTATAGGTTTTATTAATTTTTATTTGGCGTTAAATGAATTTTATTGTTGGTAGGAAAATTCGCGCTCGTTTTCCGATGTTGTTGATGTCGACGAGAAAGGGCGTGACCTTCATTCGATTCGGCTTGCGCCTACATCTCAACTTTTATCGTTAAATGTCAATTAAAAATTATTATGTAATAAAATGTTTTTAATGAGCGTCAAAGTAAATTAATGTATAGCGTTTATATTTTGTAGGACTTTTAATTGAAAGGAAAAAAAATTATTTACCACGTACTGTATACTGTATGGGTCAGATGAGGTGTTTTGGGTTACCGCGTAAAATGTTTGTTCGTCCCAGCTTAGCTTTTCGCTCGAAGGCATTCATTTCGTCTTTATTATTATTGTTGCTTAGAAAAAAGAATAAATGTACAAAACTTTTTTTTTAAAAAACAATTTATTAATTTAATTTATTAAATTTATTTACACTTTTTTTTTTGCTTTATTACGGTGCCGGTACTGTATTATTATCGTATTGTAGGCTATTATTATTATTTATTTATTTATTTTTTTTTTAGCAATTGTAGCTTATGATAAACAGTATTTTTTTTTAATACAATATTTAATGATATTATTGCAGTACAAATTCGGCTTTATTTTTAAATTTTAACGTTTGATAAATAGCTAATAACTTAACTTTATTTTTGTTGTTGTTATATTTTTATATATTTTTTTTAAGTTTTCTTTTTTTTTTTTTATTAAAATGTGTTTTTATTTTTATAAAAAAAAAAAAAATTTGAACTCCCGCTTGATACTGTTATAGTTGTTAAGCGGTACGCTAAAGTTATGACAATATTCCCACGTAAGAATAATAATTATTTTGTTAGCGTTGTTGAGTTAAATTGTGACGTTTTCTTGTGCCATATTTTTGTTTGAAAAATAAAAAAAAAAAAATTAATGTATCGTTGATTTATTTCAATGCTATTTTTTTTTTATTTTTACGGTATTATTCAAATGTGCCCAGCGTTTGGGAGGTGTAAATAATTTGAAAATAATCTGAATTTGAGCTCAGATAATGAAAAACT
>JAQGAZ010000436.1:0-63003 GCA_034692225.1 Polydesmus complanatus | reverse complement strand
CAAACGAATGGTCTGGTGTGGATATGCGACATCAGGAACTACCCCTCATGGCTTACTCTGCACTTTCTATCTCCGTTAACCGTTAAAAACCTCGTTAACGCTTTCGTCGTGAATATTTAAACTTCCGTTTAATATTCCACATTTTACATTACTACATTGATTGTTATTTTTTTTTTTTTTAGTTTGCGACTCCTCTTCTTTTTAAAGGAATTCACCTACTCAACGCATCCATGATCGCTAAAACCTTCTGGCCATTCGCCAAACTATTTCTGGGATCAAAATTCAGAAAACGAGTACTGTGCTGCGTTCTCAAAATAAAAAATGATAGATTTAATACCGGTACTTTTTGTTTTTATAGGTGCATTTTCACGGTTCCGAATGGAATTCCTTATTCAATTTTATACCGATTGAATTAATACCAGAAGAGTATGCCGGACAAGCTGGACCGTTAAAATTACACGAAGGTCACTTTGATAAATGTAATAAACGTAATTTCTTTAACTATAATAAAACCTTATTTAAAAATTTTACAGATGAATTTCTGAAAGAGATTCTTTCCCAACAAGAATATTTTTCATGACACCGCTAAACATTACAAAAATATTCCTGTTCTATAAAACCAAATAAAATAATTAAAAGCTACGGGACCCAAAAAAAAAAAAATTCTAAATACATTGTAAACAATAAAAAAACTAATAATTATATTTTTGAACGTCAACAAAAACTCGTGTTTACCGTTATTCTCTGAACATGGATAAAAACCGAACACATAATACGTGGCATCATGTAATGTAGGCCTACCATAAAACCTGTACCTCAACAAAAGTAACAATACAAGTAGCCTACAGTATAGTCAATTTGCATTGTAAAGTTCTTTTGCACGAAAGTATTTAATTGGTAATAAAATAAATTTTCTATTGCATACAGTATTTATCTCATTTTATTTAAAGTGTAAAACGACTCTTAGTTAAAAAAAAAAAAAACGAAGTGTATAAATTCAATCATTGACTGTGAAAACTTGCTCATTAAATTATCTTTTTAAAAAGATAATGCGGGCTTACATTGATTTAGATTAGATACAAGTAGAAAAAGTTTGCGATGAAATTTAGTTTCAAGTAAAATTAAACAGTGAAAAATGGCGCAAGCGAAACGTTTAAGCACCGGCGTTCCCGAATACAACGTTCTTTTGCTGGGAGAAAGTGGTGCTGGAAAATCGACATTTATAAACGCTTTCCTTCTTTATCTCCAAAACGAAACGTGGGAGGAAGTTCTGGATCATCAATTAGAAGTTGTGATTCCGATTCAATTTACGGTATACGACGACAACGACAAAGAGATTGAAGTGAAAGAAGGCGATGAAGACGAAAGAGAATGTTTAAAGGCCGGTGAATCCGGAACCATGTCCTGCAATTCCTATCTCTTTCGTTTCGACACGTATGCCATCCGCCTCATAGATTCCCCTGGAATGGGCAGCACCGTGTCGGAGAGCGAAACTAACAAAATAGACGCAAGCGCGGAAAGCCGCGCAATAGATAAAAAAAATGTACAATGCGTCCTAAATTTCCTGTCAAAGTTTGGCCAATTGCACGCCATCGCAGTGATGGTGAAAGCCAACGAAACGCGATTTACCACACGTTTTAACTATTGTCTTAAAAGCGTCATGAGCAATTTGCATAAATCTGCCATCGACAAACTCGTTTTCGTCGTCAGCTTTTCCAATGACAAAAATTTTTGCATTCCCAAAGAATTAAGAGATGTACTTAGAAACATAATTTCCTGTCCAAATTTGAACGACGATCAATTGTGCTCGTACGATCATAAAAGTTTTCGGTATTTATTAGCTATAAAACACGGAGCCAAATACAACGATGGAACCGAAGCCATGATGAATAAAAAATTCTGGGAAAAATCAAAAAACGCTAGTAAAAAATTTCTGGAATTTGTAATCCGGAAAGAAAATTTCAGCCAGCAGGAGGCGTACAAAGTTCAAGAAACGTTTTCCATTAACGACGCGCGAAATTATATAGAATATATACAACCAGTAATTATTAACATTCGACAAGTTCACACAAAAAACAAAGAATTAATGGAGCGCTCCAAGCAAGGTTTTTGCCTACCCGATCAAATCGATATGTATCGTATATTTATCTATCACTCTCGAGTAATCAAATTAGACTCTCCAAATGTCGTTTGCGAATCGAAAAGTTGCCAAGATAAAAACAAATCGGCAAATGACCATTTGGACGAAAACCCTCCAGAAGAAATCTGCTGCGCCAGCTGCCGGCCATCGACAATAAACTTTAAAAGACAATTGTTCTGCTCATCGTTTGACTGGATTAGCGGCAAGTGCAAAATATGCGGCTGCCACTCAAACGAGCATCACCGGAGATACTACAAAACAATTGAAGTAAACGCCAGCACAGACGATTTTGTTACAGAACTGAAATCGGCCTTTAGTTTGCAGTTAAAAGATATGGCGTTAGATATTAAAAAAATGGACAATGAGATAATGATTGTCGAAGCGGCTATTAAAAAATTTATAGACTTCTTACAGACCAATCCGATATTCTCAGAAGAGGTAGAGCATCATTCACAAGAAGTCGTTACGTCAGAAGATGTGTATAAAATTCGAGATGAGTTGTTTCGATTAGATATATTCGGACCCGAGATCAAAAAAGCCTATGAATTTGCCGACGAAGGCAACAAAACCGAGTTTCAGAGCTACTTAAATGAAGAAAAAGTCTTAACCGTGGTCCCAAATTCCAAACGTATTCCCAATATAGGTTCTACATTCAAAGCGCAACTCGTTGCAAAATAAGATTTAAATTCTTAATTAAAGCTAAAAACGTGAAGTAAAATATAGCGATTTGAGTTTCAATATTTATGAAAACTAAAATCAATACGACATAGCCTACTCGTATTATCCCATGTTTTGAGCTCCTAATATCGTTGCTCCAAATTAATCATTACAATATAAAATTGTCGTATAAATTAAAATATTCACTCAAAGTCTGATCGGATTCGTAATAATTATGATTACATTATAAAGGTGACCTATAATTATTATATTGGTCAAAATAATTTCGTAAATATACATTACATGTATCTCGGTTATTACTTGATAAAACTAATATTAAAATAAAGACAATAAATTAATCGTCATTTCATGAAACGTTTGCTAGTTTAATATGGTACATGTACATACTTGATAACTTAAATATTTTTACTTTATCATTTCCACAATAAACCTCAATCATACCGATAACCTTGTTTCACCTAACTCTCATTTCAATGCCAACCATCTATCTACTCCTTCTTTTACACTAATATCAATTGTTAAAAAAAATTTTCAAATTACCGGTATATATAAAAAAAAAAAAAAAGATATGGTTTCCAAACACTTTTAAGCTGAATTAAAATTTGAACCTTTTTCTAAAAAAAATAAATTAAAAATTTTTGTTTGAGATAATCTAATCACACTTTACCAAACTTTTTTTTTTATTGCTAACCATTAATTTTAAATCTAGATAACATTGCTTAATTTCGATTAGGAAATCCGTTTGCAACGAAATGTAAGAAAGAAACTCGATAGCACAAATTTCAAAAGATAAGCAATCAGCTCTGATTATCAGTTATCACCAGATAATAATAATAAAAAAAATAGTCAATCATGCAGGTAATATAATAACGAACGACTTTTTAAAAGAAAACCTCTCGTTAATAAACAAAATGGCGAATAAAGAAGTTCGTAGCGACTCTCCAATCTACAATATTTTATTAATTGGAGAGAGTGGAGTAGGCAAATCCATGTTTGTCAATTCATTCGTCAACTACCTTCAATTCGAGACTCTGAATGCCGCGCGACAAAGCGATCTCAAAATGCTAATCCCTGTGCGTTTCGAGGTGACCGACGACAACGGACGATCGATCAACGTATCAGCGGGCGAAACCTCCGACAACGAATGTCTGGAGCCCGGTCAATCGGGAACCAAATGGTGCAAGAGTTACGTGATCCGTTTCGGGAACACAGCCATCCGTCTGTTAGACGCTCCAGGAGTCGGCTACACTGTTATCAACAACGAACACAAGATGGACACTCACGCGGACTGCGTCAAGCAAGACGAAGTCATCGTCAAAGACATCTTACACTTCATCACTTCCTTCGAACACTTGCACGCCATCGCCATTGTAGTAAAGGCCGGCGAAACCCGGTACACCGATCGCTTCAACTACTGTCTCAAACGACTCATGAACAACCTCAACAAAACGGCTCTCGATAACATGGTCTTCATAGTAAACTTTGCCAGCGACAGCAACTACGCCGTTCCATCCAGTCTTCAAAACAGACTTAAAGAGATCACCTCAAACCCGAACATAAGCAAGGAACGGATGTTGGCTTTTGATCAGAAATGCGTGAAAAATTTATTAGCCGAGAAGAACGGCGCGTATTTCGAGGAATGCGAAAAATTAATTACCGCCAAAGCTTGGTCAAAATCCCAAGACTCTTGCGCTCGTCTTCTGAGCCTCATCACTGGAAATGAAAACACACCGGGGTTAGTGCCTTACAAGGTAGCCGATACGCTGTCGATCCACGACGCTAGACTATTCATTAGTTTTGTTGATCCTATCATACAAACCATTTTGTCAGTTATCGACAAAAACGAGAAAATTCTGAAAAGCTACTTGGAAATCTACGCAAAAGCCAAAGGTGAAGCCAACGTTCTGCAAGTTAAACGTCTTTTGTACTGCATCGAAATCAGAGTGATCAAGATAGAAAAACCATTGACCATCTGCAATTCGACAAACTGTACCCGATCGTACGAGTCTGAAGATGGAAATGTAATGAAGCATCATACAACCATCTGCTGTGACGGATGCCTAGTTTCCGGCGCCGCTTGGCGACGGCGCCTATTCTGTCAAGTCTTTAATCTACTGAGCGGGACTTGCAAGAACTGCAATTGCCACGTCAATGACCATCAAAGGGTGTATTACAAGACGGAAGAGGTAAATCACGAAGACGAGGTCGTAACTAATTTGCTATCGGCCATTGACAAGGAAGGTGCCATCAAAAAGATCATCGTGTTCATCGAAAAACAACAGCTGAGGCTGAGAAACGAGAAGTTGGTCATTGAGTCCGCTACTAACAATTTTAAAGAGTTCTTGAAGACCAACCCCGTTTTCCCGAGTGAATCAGAGCGAGGAGAGACGAAAGCGGTAATTTTACCCGACGAAGTCTACGCCATCAAAGACCAGCTGTTTGGTTTACAATTAAACGGGAAGGTGATTCAAGAAGCCTACGAGATAGCTAAAAAAGGCGTCGAAAATGACGAAAACGTCGAGGAAGAAACTGTTGTCTTTTTAAAAGATTTCGTACAAAACCTGACCGATAATCTTAGAAATAAAATAATAACTTCGTTGAAGTCAAAGTAGCCATAAAATTATTATTAGAAATTTGTACCGTGAATGTAAAACTTGATTAGCGCGTTCTAATGAACGTAACGTTCATTAGAAAACTATCTCGTTAATTGAGTTACATGCACTCGAAATCATTAAGCCACTGCACACATCTAATTTCAGAAAGTCAAGAAATTACAACAAAAATATTCTTTGTAAGTTAATTTAAAAAAAAATCCGAAAAACAAAACGTAAATAGCAATCTTGTCAATTAAAATTGCCTACCGTATATCCCTTCTGAAATTCAACTACAGTACAGTCACATACAGTAAAATAACGTTAAAAAAATTAAAAATAATTATTATGAAAACGTTACATGTGCTGTAATGATATTTAACTACGTTAATGTACTTACAGTGTAGTAAAAACATTTTAACTTAATTATTTCCACTTGCAGTTAAAAATTTATAAAAATCGCTTTTACCGGTAATAATTAAAATAAACGGGGGTGCAATAGCGGTATGGTATACCGTACTTAAAAAAAAGTCACAAAATGTACGATTGTATTTTTTATCTTTGCCAAACGGTTGATAAGAATATCATGCGATAACGATTACCGGAATAGTTTTATAAATCACGAAGCAGCTAATAGAATACAAAAACACGCGATAAAAATTAATAAAACACATCTAATTATTACCCCCAGAAAAACAACATATTTTTAGAAAATAAAACTTCATTCTTCTCTATCTTCAAATTTTTAATGCTGTATTGTTGTTTTTAAAAATTAAATCAAATTTGCATAAAGAACTTTAATACTGCGTCTTAAAAAAATAAAGCCAAATTAGCCTTGAATAACCCTGAATTAGCCTTGAATAAGTAATAAATTCTCGAATGGTGAGAATGCATTATTAAGCAATTGAAAGGAAAAATTAACGAGATAATGATAAAACCATTAAATTTTGCATAAACCGTTGTAACGTTCTCGTAAAATTTAGCATTTTCGATCTCTACAAAACAGTTGATGAAATAATTCCCACACGATGGGGGATCAAGAAAACCTCTCGAATTGTTACCGCAGGAAAACAATAATTATATCTTACTCGTAAAATATTACTTTAAAAAATAAAACTTTTCATACATTTCTTTATCCAAATTATTAATTTCAAAAACTGAAAAAAATTTTGCAATAATAAAAATTAAAACTTGGTTATTGCGCTTTTAAACAGTAGAATAATACAAATGAGCTTTGAAAGCAAGTTAACTCTCTAATTACGCGAACTCTCGGAAATCAAAAGAGAAAAAATTTCACAACATAATAATAAAAACCGATAAATTTTGCATAAACCGTTGTAATGCAGTTTTTTTTAATCTCTACGAAACAGCTGATCGAAAACTTTGCTCATAAAAAAAACAATACTGCTGCAGGCTACATAAGAAATTTTGATTCATCTCGTTCCTCAAATTTTCAATTTTCAAGAAATCTGCATACAAATTCGATTAAGTTTATTACGCTTTAATTAAAACCATAAAAAAACCCTTGAATAAGAAGTAGCCTATTTGGCGAATAAGCGTACATGTACGAGCATACGTGTATTAAAGCAAAACAACGAAAAGAAAAATTAAGAAAACATGATAAAACCGTTACATTTCGCACTCATCTGTTTCACCGTAAGATGAGCCGCTGTCACATTTATTCAAGGTTCGTATACACTTTTGTGTCGCAATAATTCGCTTCTAAGAAAAGTTTGAAAACTATTTTCCTACCAGTAAATGTAGTCCCCAGGCTGTCTCTATGATTTTCTGTTCCTTCGTTCCCCTTGGCGTGTCACGGCGTCGGGTTATTTTTTTAATTGGCTGGTTGTTCAAATGAATGGTGTCTGCCGAAGCCGTTTAACCCGGAGATTTTACGTTAAGGCAAATGTTAAAAGTAGATTACAGTATTTAGTCGATATTACTGGAGTATAATCTAGCGCGCGTGAAACTCGAATCGCGTCTAAACAATAAGATTGACGAAGCCCGCGTCCACGTGGTAGCCATTTCTCTCTTCACGTTGACCGCATTTACCACTCATTTATTACCGGTACTGCGTTTATTGCAACGCCTTACTCTGCTCACTTTTTATATCGCGTTACTTTGACACTTGAAATGACATATTTAATAAACGTCTAATATTTACCGATTCATAGAAATTTAGAAAGTGAGATGAAAATAAAACACGACAATCAACTGAGAAAACACAGGTAGAACGTCGTCATCATCATCATGGATCGTCTTAATGGCGTAAAAATCGTTCATTGACCGGATCGAAATAAGCGGTGTTTAAATTTAACATTGACATTGACCCAGATCAGCGTGATCCGTGTCAAAAGACGCGACTGAGATCGCTACTAAGGAAGGTCCGAATCGCCCGATAGAGTTTAGCATACTAGTATAGCGTCTCTGAAGTGGCCAGTGATTTGTAAATCTCCTTTTTTTTTTTTTTTAATTTTATTTTTTTTAAATTTACTTTTTTTTTTTAAATTTACTTTTTTTTTTAAATTTATTTATTTATCTTTTTAAATTTGTAAAAAAAAAAAAAAAGTAAATTTAAGTTTAAGTTTAAAAAATATGACGTAAAACGAATGCTTTTTTTATCTCAATTATTATTTAATTTAACATTTATGAACACAACGCAATATTTTATTAATCAGTGCTAATAATCTAATAATTATGTTTTTCTATATATTATAATTATAAAGTCCTGAGCAGCCAAATTTTTAAAAATCATTTTTTTTTATTTGGCTTTTGTATTTTGCTCCGAAACTGAAACTCTGAGAGGAACTAAACCGAACAGTGTTTTGTGACGTTGAAAAGCCACATTCTTACGGAACTGATGATCTGTGTTGTGGAACCAATCCAGCACGCCGTACGCACCGTAATTAACGTTGAACCTAAAATTAAATAAGTAATAAAAAACTACATTCCCGACGTTCCCGTCATATCTTTAGCAAACTTACTTTTGGTGATGAAAGTCGTGGAATTCTGGCGATTTCATGAATGGAAAGTGGTAGCCGCAATGGTCGTTCATGGTATACATGAAACCCAAGAAAGTTCCAAACCATAACTCGAGCACGTGTGCACCCAAGATGAACCCTCCCAGATATGAAGGCACGAGATTAGAGAAGATGTGCTCTACAGGGTGGGCGTAGACACAGGCAACGGCAACCGGAGCGGTCAACTCGTGGTGCTTTTTATGGATGTGCTTATACACTCGAGGATGGTGCAGCAACCTGCAAATTAAACTCTTCAAAGTAATTTTTTTCCCCTTATATTAATAAATGAACTCATAATTACCTGTGTGAATAGTAAACAAGGGGTGACATTATGGCCTTTCAAGACTCTCTGTCTTCCCCGCTGTCCATTGGACAGTAAAATTGACAAATTTAAAAAAAATTTAAAATGAAATTTCGTGGCAGACGATGGTGACCAAGGTACTGTAAATAATGTGCAAAGGGGACGGAAGTTGAATTTGCTGAGACGAATCCAATCTCCATTCCATCAGCAAGTGATAACAGTAATTGAAAGGAAGTCCGATTAAAACCTGGTTGATGAACGCCTGTTTCAAAAGAGTACGAAGGAGCGACATAGTTAACTGGAAAAAAAAAAAAGATTTAAAAAAATTATAATCTTTGGAAGTATTGAAGATGTTTACAAATTTTGTACTTTTAAAATAAATTTTCTGGATTATTTTAATTATACAGAATGTCTCAAAATAATGTAGGCTACTGTATAGAAGCTACACACTTTAGTAAATTAAAGATTCGTTAAATAATTTTAAAATTAAATTTACTCAAACAGCTGAGTCTCGTTTCATGAGCATTACGTAGGCTAGCACTTATCCTAATAGTCAACATTGACATGTGATTAATAAGGTCAGGGTTAAAAAGATTAAAACTCTAGTAATATTAACTTGTAATATAAATATAGAAGTTGCCTTTGGTTTCCATAAGTATAATAATTATTAGTGCTCTTGCATTTAACTGTAACCTATTAATACCAATGGTTAAAGAGAGTTAAGAAGCGTTTGCATAATATGCTTGATCTAGGTGGGCAAAGTTTATTATTTTGCCAACAAAAAAAAAAGAGGCAAATTTGGTTCATTTTCTAAAAAAAAAAATGTAGCTCAAAAAAACTGACCAAATTTGCCTCTGGGATTGGACTACGAAGGCTTGTGAGTTTTATTTGATTGCCCCCAATGACAAGCTGGTACTAGAGCCATGGAATCAATGTCATCTTTTAAGATAAGATAATATCTTACTACATATTGCTATTGAAATCGGCTCTTATTTCAAAATAATGGCATTGATATACTCTATCAAAATGCGTATACAATATTCTGTGCAGTCTGTATTAATTTTATATTTAATAATTATATTTTAACCGAATCTAAAATTTATCGATAAAAAGAATCAATTAAGATACTGTAATCGCGTTAGAAATAAATAAAATTTAATTTATCTAAAGAAATACCGGGATTACCGGGTTATTTTTATCCGGTTGAATTTTATATTTGGTCAAAAAGTTTGGTTTTCCAGTTAAATCCATTAGTGTGTACAAAGTTCCAATTCCCCAAAATGTTAAATTCATTGTCAATGACATTCCTGGAGCATGAAAAAAAAAAAATTAAAATATTAATAGAGCCTACCTATTATTAATTTTTTTACTGTGGCGTCAATTATTCTTAACAGCCTCTAACAGATATGCATTCAAAATATTAAAAATACAGTTTAGCTTACATTAAAATAGTTTTAGTCTCAATAAAATTTGGCATTTTTTTTTTTGTACAAATTAAAATTTTTATTGTTTTGAAACAAATCTATTTATTTTAACTAAATTTTAAGGCAATGATTTAAAATGCATGCATACCAACGAATCTTAACCAGAACATGTCCCCATTGCACCAGTGATAAATTTTAAGCCACTGTTGATTTTCCCAAAAATTCAGATTGTTTACATCAGTATTTCTGTAAATTTCAGAATAAAAATAAGTTTATCTTAACTAAAAAAAGAAATGTAATTTTTACCTTAAACTTCTATTTATTAATAATAAAAGAAAAAAACCGAGAGTAACTTTGAACGAGTATTCGATCCATTTGTTATTGGTATTTGATTTTTTCCGATTTTTTACATTTGACATTTTGTATGACACAATTCAGCTTCTCTGTTTATTGAAATGAAGTATCAATGCCGTTTGATTTAAACTAATACAAATGTATGATTTTGATCGATTATTTAAGGCCTCAGTTTATCAGTTAAGAGTTTAAGTTTCTTCAAACGTGATAAGATAAAATAGTTCATTAACTCTTTTTTGATAATAAATAAAATATTATTTGTAAAAGCAATTAATAATTATTTTTTTTTTTTTTACTTTGACGATAATTAAAAAATGTCAACGTCTTCGAAAATTAATACGGTTTAATTATTTTTTAGAGCGTTGATAAATGTTTTATAACGCTAAAATTATTACTACTGTAATAATAATAAAAAAAAAATAATGCCATTTATGTATTTTAAGTTTTGCTAATTAATTCTAGCTCTTACGAAAACATTACACAATCCAAAGGGTTTATAATACTAGTAATTGATAACATAACCCACTCGTTTAAAACTGAGTCAACATCGTAGAGTAATAATAAAGATAAACAAAATTCATTTAAAATATTTTCCATTAAAGTGGAACTCCAAACGAAGTTTCAAAAATAAAACTCAAAAGGCGGTAGAAACGTTTTTATAAAACCGTAAAACCGAGTAAGCTTATTTATTATTATTATTATTTTTTTTTTTCCTCATTTAATTTAAGAAAATGTTTCTTCCAATATATATTAAGACTCGCAAACCGCGTAAAACGAGGGATTAATTTTAAAGTAAAAGTAATTTCGGAGTTCACTTACTGTGGGCGATTTATTCAGTGACGTAAACTTCGATGCTAGAAGGATTTACCTTAATCCAATCTTTCCCGTTGATCCCTTCAATTGTAAAGAACAAATAAATAGCAATTAAGACGAGTTCGTAAAAAGGATATAAATACAAGGTGAATCTTGTATTCTCATTCACTTGCGACTTTAAACTTTATAATATTATTTACCATGAAAATTGCTGCCTGTTGTTCTCTTCTTCTTGTCGTGTTCCAATTGCTGGCCACCTGGACAAACACAGTTCAATCAGGTATCGCACACCGTAGATAATTCTAGAATAATACCGATCATCTATACTAATTAAACAATATTTATTAATAAGAAAGAGTAACATTTAAATTAAAATATGATCGAGTTAATTAACATAACCTAATTAACCGACCTAAGCAAATTTAAATTTGATTAAACTGATTCAAAATTGATGAAATTTCAAATTAGCGAAATTCCAAGTTGATGGAATTCACAATTAGTAAAATTTCAAATTAAATTCTTAATAAAGTACAAAATTAATAAAATTCAATATTTGCAAAATTTAAAATTGATAAAAATTCAAAATTAATAAAAAAATTAATGAAGTCTAAAAATTAATGAAATTTCGAAATTAATAAAATACAAAAATAATCCTTTTAAATTCTTAGAAAGATTAACTATGGGATGATGACGTTAGATGAGATTTAATCAATAATAGAGTAGGATATAAATTAAGGATTAAATAAAAAAGTGGAAGCGAACGCTACATAGATTAAAAGCTTAATGACAGAAAGCTGGTTTTTTTCCATAAGAACAAATTCAAAGCAGTAAAAAACCATCTTTTCTACATAGGCGTGGTGGTGTGTTACTATGGATCTTGGGCAGGCTACAGATCTGGAAACGGAAAATGCGACATCGAAAACTTGAATCCAAACTTGTGCACTCATTACATTTACTCTTTCGCCGGCCTGGATCAATCCACCAACAAAATCATGTCCCTCGATTCTTGGATGGACACTAACCTGAGTCAAATATTTTAAAATTAAATAAAAAAAAAATTAAACTAATAAAATTATCCCTTTTAGATGCTTTGAATAGATTCGTCGCTTTGAAGCAGAAAAACCCTGCTCTCAAGACCCTGATAGCGATTGGAGGATGGAACGAAGGCCCGGCCAAATTTTCCGCCATGGCCGCCACAGCCTCCAAACGATCCACTTTCATCGCTTCGGTCATCGCTTTCATTAAACAATACAATTTCGACGGTTTGGACATTGATTGGGAATACCCGGCAGGAGGAGATATTCAGAATTTCCCCCAACTTCTCAAGGTAAACAACAGACAATTAAATCCAGCGTAATAAAAATACATTTTCAGAACTTTAACAAAACTTTTTAAATAAAAAATTAAATTTTGAACAAAAATATTTCTTTTAGGAAATTCGCACCGAGTTTGATAAATACGGATACGTATTAACCATCGCAATCGGAGCCGGAAAATATACCATGGACAACGGTTACGACTTCCCTAACATTCATCCGTAATAATATCGCCCTATAAACCATTCTTATTATTTTTTTTGAGTCTTAAATTAATTGAATTTAATAATTAGCTACGTAAATTACATTAACGTAATGAATTACGATTACCACGGTAGTTGGGAGAGCTCCACCGCTCATGTCTCTCCACTTTTCGCCAGACCAGACGAGTCCGCGGACAACCAACTCCTCAACGTTGTAAGTACTCATAAATCAAAAAAAAAAAAAAAAATTTGAAAATTAATTGAAATTTAAAACGCAGAATTTTACCATATCTTACATTCTGAACAAAGGAGTTCCATCTGGTAAAATTGTGATGGGAATTCCTTTCTATGGAGCTTCGTTCACTTTGGTCAGCCCGAGCGTCAACGGTCTATACGCGCCTGCAAGTTCACCTGGTTATCCAGGACCCTACACACAGCAGGACGGCTTTTTAGGATACAACGAGGTAATCATATAAAATAAAACGCATTAATATTGCCATTACAACATTAGATCAATAATTATGCTGTTGTTGTTTTGTTTTTTTAGATATGCGAATACTTTAAAAGCGGAGGATGGACAGTGGTCCGAGATAGTATTTCAAAGGCTCCTCGAGCTTACAAAGCCAATCAGTGGGTAGGTTACGATGACCCACAAAGCGTCACTGACAAGGTACAATTGCTTAAAAAATAAATAATTATTATAGTTTATTTTAATTTACTTTTAAAATGAATTAATTTATGTAATATGAAAAACAGGTCAATTATGCCAAATCTCTCAACTTGGGCGGTGGAATGGTGTGGTCGACCGAAACGGATGACTTCAGAGGCATTTGTGGTCCCGCTAATCCACTTTTAACGGTCATCAATCAAGCTTTTGTTTCTGGATCTTCGGATACCACCACTACGACCACCGCGCCGGTAACCACTACAACCACAGCAACCACTACAACTAAAGCGCCAACCACAACTACCAAAGCCACGACCACCACCAAAGCCACCACTACTACTACTACCACTGCCGGAACTACTACTACCACTGCCGGAACTACTACTGCCACTGCAGGAACTACTACTACCACTGCCGGTACTACTACTACAACTTCAGCCGGTGCTGGTGGCTCCCAAGACTACGTATTAAGTCGCTGCCCGGAAGGTAAATTGATCAGGGATCCTACTGATTGCACAATATTTTACCAGTGTGTCATCAATGGAAAAGGAGGTTACACTATTAGCAAATCCACTTGCAATGCTGGATTATCTTTTGATGAAACCATTCAAGCTTGTAACTGGAAAGATGCTGTTGGTTGCTAAAAAATTATTATTGTTATCGAATCATTTAATTTTGTAAATATAGTTTTATAGTCCCAAGAAAATAATAAAGAGAAATGCAATAATTTAACTTTTCAACTTTTTTTGTTAATTAAAAAATAGACTTGTGTCTGAATAGGAACATGATTGTTAAAACTCAGCCTTTAGATTCTAATTTAAAAAGTTAAAATTTAACAATACTGCAGTTATTAGATAGAATTTCTAGTTTAAAATCTGAAAAATTTACCAATTTTTTTTTTTATTGTTAAACACTTAATGCTTAAATAATAAACTATAATAGTGACGTAAAATAATAATGTAAATTTTAAAACTAATTACAAACCCCCCGTGAAACAAATGTGCCCATTGGTTTAATTTCTTCCAATTTCGCCTGAAAGCGATAGTCTTATGGGACGTAAACTATAAAACGTTCGATGGCGCTGAGAAACCACGCTTTTTCGAAAATTAACGTCCGTTTTGTGAAACCAATCTAAAATTCCGAGGATGCCAAAATTCTGGTTGTACCTGAAAATAATAAGTTATACTAAACTCTATTACAATTATTTTAAACTATCGCAAAAGAATCTCAACTAACGTCAAGTGATGGAAATCGTGAAACTCTGGTGAGGGCATTAGTGGGAAATGGTAGCCGCTGTGACTATTCAATGTATAGAAAAATCCAAGAGCCGACCAGATCCAGACTGTGGTGAAGTGCGAACCTAAAAGAACCGGTCCGACTGACGAAGCCAAAAGATTACAGAAAATATGTTCCAAATAATGAGCGTAAACGCAAGCCAAAGCCACGGGAGCGGTGAATTCGTGATGCATTTTATGGATTTTCTTATAAAAATATGGATGATGCAGCAATCTATCAAAAAATAATAAGCGGATTTAACTTTTTTTTTTTTTTTTTTTGGTACACGTTCAAGTGGGTGACCTAATCCTAACAAGACAAATTTAGAAATTATAATATCTTAAATCAAAAATATAATCAGGACAAAATTATCAATACTGTACTTCAAAACAATTTTGACTATCGTTATTTAACTTTTGTTATTTAATTGCAGAATTTAGTCTCGCACTGTGTAAATAAAATATTGTAGGCCTACCTGTGAACGTAGTAAAACACAATCTCGTTACAAATGACAAAAACCAGTAAACTTCCAAAAACTTGAATGGGTTTAGGGAAATGAATTCCGCAATCGGCGCTTCGCCATTGCATAGCCAAATAGAACACGTACAGAAATAAACCTCCGACCAAAATTTGGTTAATTATTCCTTGCTTAACGAGAGAAACAAACGCTTTCCAACTCAGCTAAAAATTTACTTCCATTAGGTTAAACTTAAGAAAATCTAAATCATTTACACTTTCTAATACAGTAATAATTATTATTATAATCTCCGTCTACTTAATAACTTAAATACCGGGTACTTAAAATAGTTTTACTTAACTGGAGAATTTTTACTAGACTGAATCTTGTATTTTTGCAAGAATTTGGGTTGTCCGGTTAAATCCATAAAGCAAAACAGTAATCCATAACTCCAATATACTACATTAATGATTAATAAAGGCACTAAGTTAAAAATAAAAAAAAATTAAAGTGTTTCCATTACAATGTGTCTAATTTAAATACTTAAAAATCCCAAAACTAATGAATTTCCATTGCACCAATAATATAATTTTGTCCATCCTCGTTCCAAAATGTGCGGTTCGCGCTCAGGTCCGGTTCTAATTTAAAGTCAATTGTTAATAAATTTTTAATGAGCAAGTTATTTAAATATTTGATTAATTAGCTTACCGTGATGCAACCACTGTCCATAACGCGATTATAGATATAACCGGTAATTTTGAAGAAATAATGCTCCATACTGCGCCAGCCATTTGTCTTTAATATTTTTATAAATGTTGGTGCTTGTAGTTGCAGTAAAAATTCACCAGCACCCTACAGCTGCATTAAATGTACAATATTGTACAGCTGATTTTGAACAACTGATAGTTGCAGTAAAAATTCACCAGCACCCTACAGCTGCAATAAATGTACAATATTGTACAGCTGATTTGAAACAGCTGAAACGTAAAATTAATGTCAACATTACTGAAAAATCAAGTTAAGAAACAAATAGCACACCGGTAATACTCCGTATTATTAAAACTGTAATTTTTTTAAATACGATTGTTAATATGTAAATCCAACTCAATAACAAAACAAGTATTGTCAAATTATACAAAATAAAATGGTAGAACATTCGTGAAAACATAACTCTTAATATCACAAGCAAAAATAATTTTAGGCAAATGTTATCCGCGACAAAAAAAAATAATTAGCTCATTAAATGAATCTGTAACGCTTTTTAAATTTCATCCATCTCCTATTATACACTGTAGGTCTACATCTTGCGCAATATACAGTTTTGATGATTTCGATTTGCCTAGTTAAATTCATATTCCAATCTTTAATAATATGCGTTGGGCTCCTTGCAAGAAACAAATGGCAATTTTAGAGAACATTTAAGCAAGTGCCTAGTGCAACAAGTTTTTTTTAAAAAAAAAAAAAAAAAGAAAGACAACTCAAAAAGTAAACAAATAATAATAATAAATAAACACTTACTGTATTTTACTAAAACTGCAAATTATTGCTAAAGAGCTCAATAAATCCATGACATAAAATAGATAGGCTAACTTACAGAGGTTAGTAGAACAACAATGAAAAGGGGGCGAAAGTTTTCATATGATTACAGACATCAATAAGTTAAGGTTAAACTACATAATAATTTTCTTAATTCCATATACATGTACCGGTTCAGTAGTTTTATCAAAATATCATTTTGTTAATGATTGTTTTGTTTACTTGGACGCAATTTGATTTTCGACCATCAGATTAATTTTAAGGCCAAAGTTTAAGTAGGCCTACTTCACATTCTACATTGTCATTGATTCAATGCACTATAGATTATATTAAAAAAATATATTTACCGGTGCTTTTATTGCTGCGCAGTATACGAAACACGTGTGGCTAATCTTAAAAAATCGCAGTTTAAATTCTATTATTAACAGTTATTGATAAGAGTTAAAAAGTAGTGAAAATATTTTTTCTACGATATCAGAGAACAATAATTTGTAAATATTTACAGAGTTTAATTAAGTTTATTTACATTTGCCTGTTTTTAGGCTTTGGGATCGGAAATCGTAAAGCGTAAAGGCGTTAGTCCAAAAAGCGTACGATGTCGTTTAAAAGCGACATTGTTACGAAATTTGGCATCGGTATTGTGGAACCAATCCAAAAGTCCTAACGTACCGTAGTTTGCATCAAATCTGCAAACAAAAAAATTAATGGAACGCAAATGAATAAATAGAAAAGTATTTACATGTATAGTGATAGGGTAATTAGGGATAGCATTTTTAGATAATAATAAAATACAGTACGGTACATGTACTGTAATTATAAAACTTTTATTTAAAAAAATGAGTTGTTAATTAATTCATTTAAAACTTATAGGCCAACAGTATTTTGCTACGTTTTTATAATAACAGCTGCTTTAATTTTTAAAAGCAAATTTCTGATTTTTAAAAAATTATTTTCGGTTTGTTCTTTAAAAAAGTTGTTAGCTAAGCAATAATTTTGACCAAATGCTGTAATAATTTTATCAGTCCCAATATTTTAAAAATAACAGCTATAAAATCTTTTTTTGATCATAAATAAATAAAGAACTCACTTTAAATGGTGGAAATCGTGAAATTCGGGTGATGCAATTAGTGGAAAATGGTATCCGCTGTGGTCTTTTATAGTGTACAAATATCCCATCACGGATATGAACCACAATGTACACACGTGTGAACCCATAATAAAAGGTCCGATCGTACCCGGTAGTAAATTGGCGAAGATGTGTTCAATTGGGTGGGCGTAGATGGCCGCGATAGCAACCGGCGCTGTCAATTCGTGATGCTGTTTATGTATGTATTTGTAAATCCGTGGATGATGTAACAACCTACGCAGAAATTATTAGAACGATAATTTTAATTTTTTTTTAACGCGTTTACAACCTGTGCAAATAATAAAACCCAATTTCTTGGCAGATGATAAAAACTAGAACATCTCTTATCAAAACGAGAGACGTGGGTAATTCAATACCTGAATGATCTCCTTTCCATACCTTCAACTTATAAAGCACATAAGAAAACGGAATAGTAACTACAATTTGATTGAATAGCGCTTGTTTTGCAATAGTACCCAGCAATTTATAAGTTAACTAAAGAAAATATGCAAAGAAAAAAAAAACACATTACAATATTACCGTAGCTCTCAATTATCCAAATAGTCTCCCATAAATCTAAACATCGGTACTTTAAAGTACACTGTACCGTTGAAATAAGGTATATTTCAAATAATTAATTACAGTAATTACCGGTTCATTTTTGCCAGGTTGAATTTTATATTGAGTTAAAAATTTTGGTTTTCCTGTCAAATCCAAAAATGTGAAAAAAGCTCCGGTCAGCCAAAATGTGATAAACCCAATCAAAGGCGTTCCTAAAATAAATAAATTAAAAGTATCCTAAAAATAAGAACACCATTTTAAAAATACATTTTTTATCAGCTACTTCAAGCGAACTTTAAAACTCAAAAAAAAAAATAATAATAATATTAATAATTTCCTCATGAAATTAAAAAATAAAGTTTCTCACGAATAAATAAACCATTGATTCCAATTACCCAGAAATCCAAGTAAAAAAACATCTCCTTCGCACCAATTGTACAATTTAATCCATTGCCTTTCCAAAAATCTAGGGTTTTCAATATCTGCTGTTCTGAAATTAATTTCATATATATAAAAAAAAAACTGTGCATGCAATAAAACATAAATATATTATTTCTTAGAATATATACTTCGAATTTCTGAAAGCGATTGCTAACAATCCGATTGCAATAGACGATTCCAAGGCAACTTTACTCCAAAATTTAATTCTTCGCTTAGCTTTTTTTTCAGTCGTTTCTCTTTTCGTGTTGTTTATATCGTGAGGCACAGCCATGACTTTTGCTTCCTGAAACTCCAGATCTCAATGCGAAACTGAAATCTTATCAGAAAATAATTTTTGCCTTCAAACATGTAGGCTACGCGTTCACTTTTCCGATAATGAAATCACGAGATAAAAACATCAAAATAAAAATGAATAAAGATATTATCTTATTTAATTAATATCTCGATATTTCAACCAGATAATCATCTCGGAATTTATAAAAAGAAATTGGATTCGTCAAGTTTATAATATTATCAAATTCTCTAAAATCTTTTTTTATTCTTTAAATATTTTCACCGGATTTACGAAAATAGAGATTAATTTTCGTGACTAGATTTAACGACAGAAAGGTATTCACAGTCCCAAACGGACTCCCGAAATAAACAAAACCGACAAAACGGTCAACCGAAAGTCCAACCCGAAGGAACGAGAAACGGCCCCGGATCTGCTGTAGAACGCGGCAGTGGTCTTGTTAGTGGGAACCCCTTCGTTACATAAACGCTCGTCGCAACATGATATGCACATCTTAAAAAAAAAAAAAAATTTAAAGACAAGATTAATTTCAAATGACCTACATAAAATTAAACATAATATTATTATTAATAAAAATACAGTAAACTGAGTAAATCCACGCTTTGTATGCTCGGTTAAACATTCTTTAAATGTACCGATGATGGCACATACTATACGAGGTATTGTTGTACAATGTAAAAAGAAAAGTTGAAAGTTTGGGCAAATTTAAACCCTACTATAAAACACATAAAAAATTTACCAAAAAAAGAAAATTACATTCCGTTAATGGAACTTGGTGTTAATGGAACCTTCATTCGCATAAACGAGAAATGAAAAAAAAAAACTAGTAGGCCCTACCAGTACTGTTCACAGTATTAAAAAAAAAAATTTGCTAACATAAAACTAACGCAAATAGAGTCTCGAATGCGATTCTAGAATAAATTCTTGATGAATCTCCATAAATTTTTAATTAATCTTTGAGGCGGAGAATAGAGAGCGTGAAGTAACTTACTTGTCTTCCTTCGTTGTCTAAGTCTTTACATCCCACGTTTTCCAAGTTGCACTGCAGCTGATTGGCGCATACTTTAATGACGGAAACGGTCGTTTCATCCGCCTCGATCACGTGAAGAGTCTGGCAAAAGTTGTAATCGTTGGGGCACGGCCGATCCACCGCGTATCGGTTGCACAAGAAGTTGGAAAGAGACTCGTTGCAAGTGTAACACGTCAAAGCTGAGCATCAATAATAAACACAAATAAAAAAAGATTAACGAGATTTCTTTTTTTTCCGAGGTAAAAGTAAAACCTATTGATTATTCATTCGTATAATTAATTACTTACTGTTGGTAGATTCCTCCGACGTTGCTATAACAACCGAAAAGGCGGCGACGAGAAGCAAGAAAAGCAGCATCTCCATCTCACGCGTCTTCATTTTCTAAAATAAAAAAAACCAACGGAAAATAATAGTAATTAAGTTGATGCTCGTTATTTATTAATTGATTCAGATAATACAAATCTTTCCTTTTTTTAATGTTTAATTGCGATTTAATTACTTGATGTAATTAGCTACATGTATGAATTCTCACGAGAAACGCATTCGAAACAAAAATAATGAAAAATCATTTAGAAAGTCGTTAAATCTCGTAAATTAAACTCCGGAGGAGAAAAAATCAACGAAGCTACATTCTTTACGTGCTCGCTAAAAATAAATTAACTCGTCACCGAATAAATAAAATTCGAGGAATCCGAAAGAAAAAAATATGTGAATTTAATTTAGCTAATTAACTTAACCGTTTCGGTAATATTTCTTTTTTTTTCTCTTATAATTTCGAATATATTATTAAATTTATTCATTTAGTTATAAAAATGTTCTATAAAAATAAAATAAATGCAATTAAAATGCAAAATTAAAACCATTAAATAAGAGGTAAAAACTGCGAAAGAATGTATCAACCCGAAAATTAATTCGTTACAGAAGTTCATTTGCTTTTAATTGCGAGTGCCGGTATATTAAAATAAAGATAATGAGTTTATCCTACGAGTATTACGTCTTAATTAGTTATTTTTCAATTAGCTACTGTACATGTACTGTAGAAACTTGTACTACGAGGTTAATTACGAGTATTATTATTAAATTAATATTTTGACGTTTTTTTTTTTTTTTTTCTAACAAAAAAAAAAAAACTTTGTTTGAAATTTTTTTTAATGCGATTTTTTTATATTTTTGAATTTATATTTTTTAATTAAATAAACTCGATTATGCAATATAACGACCACATTTCCCCACTCCCGCACACTTTCGTTACAATATCCAGGATTTTCATTGTTTATTTCAGCAATTTATTATTACCGTAATTAAGTTATAATGCTTAGTCACTACTACATGTATTTACTTATTATCTTCAATCCTCTTCTAATAATTAATATAAAAATTCATAATACTCCATTACATGGCACATTTTTTATATCCTTTTCTTTTTAATGAATTTCCATCAACTATTTTGATAAATATATCCTTGAATATACAATAAATAATCTTAACGCGAGCTTGTTTCTCCTTAAATCGGATCATTTGACATAAATAAGAAAAAAAGTTCTTTTCGGTTTGCACAACCCTTTATAAAAATTCATCTTTTAGTTCCAAATAAATGAATAATTTAATCGCAAAATATTATTATTAATATTAATCGAACAAGATTTTACAAATTATTAAGGCTCCAAAACGCATTTTCAAGTAAGGATCTAAAACGGATTGCCAGAAACAACTACCGGTACAGTAGAACTTGGTTAAAACGTCACCTCAGATGTGACAACATTTTTTCGGGATTCATATAGCAATCATATGTATTAACCTTACAAAAACTCTGTTATTATCTTAAGAAAAGAACATTAACTTCGGCTATAGCGTCAAAAAAGTCAGAACAACTACCTTGTTTTTATTTTTACAGGAGTTCCTGCAATATTGGACCAAATTTAACGGCTTATTTCTTCTATTAAAAAAATATAACAACTTCGAAGCCGTTATAACAGAGTTCTAATGTCTTGCACATATAAAATTAACAGAATTTCTCCTCGTTATTAATCGATTTTTTTTTATTTCATCGCCACCCTATAATCAGATTTTATTTAACCCTCGTTAACGCTGATCTCAGCTTATTAGTCACCGTGACTATTAACTGTGTTGCTGTTGCAAGAACATCGTGCAGACAGCGACCCTCATTGTAAAATGTATGTCGCGAACATACTCTAGCATTTAACCACTTTTTCTTTTAAGCCATGAAATGAACTCGTGTATCTCCGAGATAGATATTCAAATGTAAGTCGTTTACCACGTTAGCGAATGAATGCCATGATTACGAGTTAAATGGTGAATCATGATGCATCTCCCTTTACCACCCTCTCACTACACTCTTCCCGAGAGTGTACATAGTAGCATAGGGAGAGATGGGGAGGCGGGGGAGTGATTTACTACGTGTCTCCGCAAAAGCTTCAGGTATCAAGAGCGCGTGCGTTCCCCTGCTTAGCATAACGCTGACTCACGATAGGGACAATAAATCCCATTAAGGAACGCATTCATTCAGTTTAACCATTTTTCTCTCTCTCTCACTTCGATCCATCCAAGGTATCCAGAGAAAAAGAGAGAAGAGGTTTATTTATACGAGCGATTAGTCATTCGGCGTTGAGAGCCCCCAGCGCCCCTCTATTCAACCCCCCGAGCGCCCCCTCCCCATCGGCTCTTACAAATGCCCAGCGCATATTTGTTACCCCGTCCTGTGATTTATCAACACCAATGCTGCAATAATATACTTACATCCGTAAATCGGTGTTAAGAAGAAAAAAAAACCGTTTTAGCGAATACGAAATAGCTCAATATAACCGCAGACGGACGCTAAATCATGACTTGAGTCAAATGTACCTAACAATTCGTCATTTTTTAAGACGGTTTTGCGGTGAAAGCTGTGTGCACGGTAAAGCAAAAGATAAAATTTATCTAATAGCAGTACGGGGATTCCATTGAAATCAATTCCGGAATAACGTAACAAACACCGGCAGTTTAACGGAAAGGATACTCGGTAATTTTTTTTTTTAGTTCCTCGAAAATAAAATACAACCGATGTAGGGAAAAATTAATGTAAAAATATAAAAATGTGATATTCAAAGTTTATTTTGCCTATTAGTTATTTCGTAGACGCTATGAAATGGTGTAACGTAATCCAAGGAAAATTTCACTAGAGTATACTGTAAGTGCCCAAAATATCTAGGTCGACGTACATAATGAAATAAAGTATTCGGGACTATTTTACGGCAACGTATATTCAATTTCATTTCCCGAAACCAAAAATTTACTTGAAAAGTTGAAAAAGAAATGTTCGATTCGGATACTTAATGAGATGCGACGAAATCGACCAGGCTACTGTATAATAATCCGCGAGAAGTCCGAGCGACTTTAAAGTGAGGAATAATCATCGATTCAACCTTTGAAACAATATTGGACTTTAAAGTCTTTTGAGACCGAGAAGACTGAATACAATCAAGCGTGAGACCCGAAATAAACTATTTAACGGAGTACTCAAAATTCAAATTTTGTTCAGAAATTGGTCTGTATGACAATAATAAAAATTAGAGATAAAAATTTGAGTTTAAAAAATTCAATTTATTTTGCCATTCTATTTTGCGCTATTAATAAACCATCTGCATAATACTGTAGTTTCGTATTTATTAGCCCCTTAAGACATAATTTTAAACCATGGATGTGGTTGATTACGAAAACAAAGCAACTGCGTAATTTTAAATGTTCAACTTGCTTTACAGAAATGACATTTTTACATGCAAGTTTCACGCATTCATAATTTTGTTAAAACATGTAAAATAAGCGCAGGAAACAAATTTAGCCTTAATTTAAAAAATTATCTTTTAGAACTTACAGTATTTGTCAAAATTCGCAAAAATAAACGTACAGCTTATTGCTGAAAGCCCTCCAATTTGTTTCGGTCATCTTACATTGGGCAGAATAGAGATAATTAAATAGCACAAATTCTTGTACAATAATAAAAAAAAATGTTAACATGCCTCAACTTTAGCATTTCAGTACCGGCACTGAAGTATTTTCCATATTGAATAAAAAAATCTCTTTAATTTGAGAACGAGAATTTAAGAGTTTCTATTAAAATGTTTAAATCCAATAGAAGTGGGTTTTCTATGGAAAAGATTCTCTATTATTAAAAAGCTTTTCATCCTTTAATCTCAACTTTTGAACGATAAATTCTTTTCATGCGAAATTGTAAACATCAATTTTGCTTACGATTTATTATAGCAATTCCATGAGAGGAAACACTTATCTAAAACGCACTAAAACACGGAAATGACGAAATCTTAATAATTGTGGCAATTGTTTCAAAGACATTTTTGTTGTAAAAAAAAAAAATCTCTCGCGTGTTTTACAAAAGAAAAATATATTACTGTATTTTGAAAACTGTTCATTTACAAATTTTTGTACCTCGCTCAAAAATGAAAAACACGCTTAGGAAATAAACATCGTATAGGCTAGATTTTTTTTTTGGGCCTCACAATTGAAATCAATTTCTATGCAAATTTTTATTACAAAGGGAATAAGAAAATAAACGTTGAAAAGCGGAGAACGTTATCGCAAATATGCACTTTACATGAACCCTGCAAACCTCATTTTTAACATTTTTAAGTTACTGCCGCCAATATGCTAACAAAAATTCCACCGGAGTGAAGTAAGTTAGTTAATTCTAATTCCACTTCCTTTTCAGAAAAGAAAAAAAAAAAAATTGGAAATGCCTTGCTTCGCCGTTGAAGTCTATATATATATATTTTTTTTTAAAACTCGCTTTTCTCATGGTGCAGCTCGTGTGGGATTAGGTGCCACACAATTGAATTTGAAAAAAGGCAATTTTTGTTCTGCTGTTTGAGATAAGAGTTAAACAAAATTGACTGAAATTTATACGCACTATCTAAAAAATTTTAAATACGACATTTGAAAATATCGCCTTCGACTTACCGCCGATAAGAAATGTTAACTAAGCCATAAAAAAGCTTAATTCCCAACTCGTTGAGTTCGAACTCGCTACATCTTAACTTAAAATTTAACCAATCCAAAAAAAAAGTCCATTAACCGAGAAAAGATCTTCTTAATGAAAACTTAAGAAAAATCATTAGATTTCAAGATGCGCGCACTAAGATTCAAAAAGTCTTACTAAACCTTAACGTAAAAAGTCTAAACTATAATTCCCTAAGCTGTATTTTCCACTCACATAATTCTATCTTCTTCATACAAAACCCTATTATCAACTCCATAAACTCTATATTTCATTCACTAAATCTCATTTTCCATTCCTGTTCAAAATCTTATAATAATAAAAAAAAAATTAAGGAGTAGATTAGTTTTCTTTTATAACATTCATTCATTTTATTGCGCTTAATGAGTGAATTACCGGTTGAACGATAGGCTACTGTTAAAAAAAGAGATGCGTCTCATTTTATGGCTCAGAAATAAAAATAATAATTATATTCCGCGATTATAAACCAATTAAAATCTAGTTTCTATCGCAAAAGGAAATACGAAATTATCATTTAAAATGAACGCGTTTTCATACTTTGTAAAATCTGCATTCTGAATGAAACATTTTCGCGTGAAACGCAATCAGATTTCTTTATTTTTATACAGCTGTCAGTATAATCGCAGTTTTACATAATAATATTAAATTTAATAAAAGATTATTTAAAATTTTGCAAAGTGCTTTGAGACGTTTAATAGTAGTTTTCATAGCTTAATAAAATTATTGCTCATATTTATTTTAACGGTTGGATCTCATCTGACTTAAGTAAAATCTAGCTGAAAATTTATTACTAAATTTGTAAGTTTCGGCAGTAGGCAAATGTTCCCTCAAGTAGCTGTATTGACATTTTAACCCATCTCTCTGCTCGAGCTAAAAACACGTCCATAAAAGCAAGCTTAATTGTCGGAAATTCAATATCATTATTAATCAACATTTTGGTTTTCCACTTTTGCGTAATAACATTAATAAATATATCAAAAAAAATAATAATAGTAATAATAAAACGCCGGCGTTCAATTTGTTTGTGTTGGTTGAAAAGAAGCCGAACGATCGCGTGTAAATGTTAAATTCACACGAGTGGACTAATTAGTGGCCTATGTGACTTAACACGGGTGAACGGATGCGAAAAACACACGGGCATATCTTTTTTTTTCTCCCTTCTCTATTCTTTCGTTTAACTTAATTAGTGAGAAACACGAAACGCCAATAACAGTATTTGTTTTTATTTTAGTTTTTCATTCTCTCAGGTCGCATTTTAATTATAAAACGAAAGAGAAAAAAAAATTAGGTCAGGTAGCGTATTAAGAGTTAACATTGTGCAAGGCACCCCCTATCATTCCGCCCTCTCTCTCTCTCTCTTTGAAAGCACTCCCCCTCCGACCCTCGCCACCGTCTGCGCAACCACGTAAACAGAAGCCGCTTACCGCAACACAATAATATTCTTACTCTCGTTCCGTCCCCCTTCACCACTTCTCCCCCTCACCCCTCCCCACAAACGCACACTGTGCCTTGTAATTTTCTTTAAAAACTGAGAAAACAGCAGTCGAACCGCAGCGGAAGACCCGGATTTATGCTTACCCAGGCCTTAACACATACGACCTTAATAACACTGTGTACGCAAGCAAGGATCTTTGGTCCCCAGTTCCAAAGTGGTCCAAGCCCACGAGTAGGCCTCACTTATTGCGTAGCCTATCTATAATTTCCGTCGTCGAGATGGAATTGCGCCCTTAAATGTCGGTGTTCGCAATTTAAAATTTGATGACTGGGTGAGTATAGTTCAATAATTCCTTTGGTGAGGCGGATGTATCATTGTCGGTCAAACAAATTGTAGAGGATGTCCCCCGCTTTTACTATAGGGAGCTGGTCATTGAGTGTTAAGCATGTAATTTAAATAGGTGTTTTCTTACTACCGGTATTAAATATTTAGTGTAGGCAGATTTGCTTATGCGCCATGGAATTTATGTGACGATTTTTTGTAAATTAGTGTCTGGCACCTAAGCTGGTTTTAAATTGTGAAAGTGTTGATATGTAGAAAAAATTTGTCGTTTCCTGTGTAATCTCTCTGAAGCGATATATTTTTGTGTCCAATTGAGTATAACAATAGTACTCCGTATTAGCCTATATTATAATATTCGATGTACAGTACATGTACATGTACTCTAAGTTTTATTTATTGCATTAATTTTTTTCCCCACTTTCTTTGCCTATGGGCGTGCATTAATAATAATAAGTCATATTTTTTGAGAAAATCAACATTAAAAGTTCATCGGTTAATTTTGTCGTAAGCTGCAATAAGTAAACTTTTATTTTAATAGGGGTTTTTAAACACAGGTTAACTTAAAAATAGGACGTTATTACGAGCTACTTAATGAATCTTTCAGTTTAGAAATAAACTCTTAAAAAATGGTAAGCTACTTGGTAGATGTGATCCGCATTTGATTGATGATTTAAATTAATTCTGTCGGCAAATGGTAAGCATTTGGTTCTTTGCAGCACTGATAAAAGTGCATGTTTCATGAGTAAGAATTGGCATTAAACCCAATTTTTTTTAAAAAAAATTTGACGCATTGTATAAATTTGGGTTTTACATACAAGTATAATAAATGTAGTGACTTTTCATGTCGAACAATTTTATGCTTAGTGAATAATATTCGTTACGCATAGAACTCGCATTAATTTTGTAAACCACTTTCGTTTTACATATGTAAATGTTTTCACTTTGAATTTCATTTTATTCATTAGCTTTATTATTATTATTACGTTCTGAAGATTCTAAGCGATTTCTACCGGTAGGTATAATTAGATTATACAAATATTTAAACGGATTATAAAATTTAAAATTTTTTTTTCCTAAAGTAAAGCTGGTTCGAAGTTTAATTAGCGAGTTTTCGCTTTAAATAATAAAAATGTTAATTAAAACATTCTTAAGTGTAATAGGTTTACAGATTAAATTTGTGTTTACCGTAATATAGTTGGGTTAATCGGGTGTACTGCTCGTTACTTCGATGTAAGTGTCTAATCTGCGTAGCTTCCAAAAACTGCAATGGAAAATCCGGCACTGCGCGCAGCTTAAATAATCGGGTGAGTGCGCACCCACCAACACTTCCCCCCCTTCCCCCCCCCCCTTCTACCCGACCACAGCATCCTCACCTAACCACCCACAGGCCCCACCGACACAGACCGACCGACGCGCTTTTTATTAGCTTTGCAAATTACATTTGGAAAGCAGCTAGCGGCAAAATTAGCCCGTTTTTCGCGCCATTTCGACGAAACATTTGGAATGCAGAGAAAACGAATCGATTTCTCTGCGGAAAGTGCCAAAAAGCCACCGCAAAAGCTGGATTTGACAGAGAAATTAAAAAGGATCTCGAATCGAATCCACATTTTATTCAGCTCGCACTTCAAACACAAATTATCGATTTTTTTTTTTTTTTTTTCGTCTTCTACCGTACTTTTCAATAAATATTTTATTCTGTATTTATTTTTCCTACGGTGTAAAAAAAAAAATTGTTAGATTTATTTTCGGCTGATGCAAAAATTCACGCCACGTTAGTAGCGCAATAAAAGTTTTTTTTAAAAAAAATTTTTTATAATAAATTATTAAGCAGAAGAAAATATAAAATATCGAAAAAACAAAAATAATATTATTTACTGTAAAATTATATATTTTTTTAGCTTATTACATCAACGCATATCCTGATAAAATAAAAATTGGCTTCCAAACAAAAGTGGATGTCGGAAAGAATAATTAGATTTGCTTAAAATGTAATTAATGTTTATAATTCTAAACTTTTATTTTCTTTAATTAATAAATTCCTATTTTTGTAAATTGCTTCGCCATTGAAGACAACGCAAAAAAAAAGTTTAATTAAACTTGGTTTTTTTTCTTTTTTAGAATGAAGCTCGTGCGGGATGTCGTCGGATTTTTTAAACGATTTAATCATAGCTCAAAGTCTTAATAACAAGAGCAAAGGTTTAATCAGAAGAAAATAGGCTACACTTTCTATAAAGCAAAAATCGAAAAATAATATAAAAAAATAAATGCGCCTATTTTTTTGTTTACTTTTATGCAAGTCTTATTAAGAAGAACACTACAAATTCAGTACATAGTTAAACAAACAGAGATTAGCGTAAAACACAGAATTAATTGAAATTCGATAACCGAATAGCAACGAAAAAATAAGAAGGTCTATCCTAATCCGGATTAATTAATCGAAATCAAATAGTTTAAAAACCCTGCATTTTAATAATTAATCTTATTTTTGCTAGAAACGACATACCCGGGAGCTTAATCTCAAGATTTGACAAACTGAAATCCATGCATTTAATGTTTTAAAACAAAGATTAAGTTAAGCCAGTTTTTTTTAAAAAAAATAATAATAATTAAATTAAACGAGATTAAATTAAACAATAAAATTAAGTGCTAAATTTTAATTGACAAGAAAATTACTTTTTAAACTTTTTCAAACTTTGATTTAAATGTACAGTATTTACAATACCTTAATATACAGCAATTCTAAAAATAAGGCTGATAAAAAATTTAAGCTTCCTGAAATTTATTTCTAATGACATTTTTATTATAGCCTTCCAATTACATTAACTTTGTCTGCGTCCTATTAAAACGTCACCCATTAAAAAAGTCAACTTAGATAAATCTTCCTTAAAAAAAGAATTTCGCGTTAATAACGTTCGCTTAATGTCAATGCTGATAATAAAAAAAAATGGAGGGTTTTTTATTATTAAAAAAAAAAATTCTAACGTAAAGAATTTCGTCGGTGCAGAAGCTGTACTTTAAGCGAGGAAGAAGAACATCCATCAATTGACGTGTAAACGTCAGATTAAGCTCAAAGCCCCATCATAATTAGCGTGAAGCTTAATTGTTTTCCTCCTTTTTTTAAAATTTTTTATTACTTTATGTCAACGACGAAAACAAATGCTCGCGCACACAAAAAATGGTATTTTAACAAAACGCTCATTCTTCTTAAAGGAGAATTTGCGTTATCCGAACCTACAGTGTAATACCGAACTTATCGAAGAAACCGAAATTTACCAATTAACCGAATCACACACACAAAAAAACATTACAAATTGCTTACATTTATCCAGAAATTGCCAAAACAAAATACCGGTTCATAAAAATTAAAATAGAAATGCAGCTCCGTGCTAAAAAAAAACTCTTAAAAACATTTTTCAAATTTTTGCAATTCCAAAACCACTAATAATATTGATTACCGGTACTGAGAAATGTCAAGTACTCAAAACTCATTATACTGTACTGATATAATAATTATTCAATTTGAATTCTTAATACGTTCTCATAAATTGAAAGCATTCAGAATGAAAATGTTCAGAGCGGAAAACAGTTTACCATAGAAAACCACGTTAAAATGATATTATAAAGGAGTGAGAAAGCCATATAAAATATTATTTAGCGTAAATGAGGTAGAATGGTGCGCTGCATTTATTTTAATAATTTACATCAAAAATTCGAAAATTCAAAGCCAAGAAATGGATCAAAGAAACTCAATAATTACTTTTTTTTTTAGGAATTCGGGAAAAATCTTTAACGAATTTATTTATTTATTTTTTAAAAAAAAATAATGCGCTTGCGCAAGATATTGTAAATTCCTAAAGCCACATTTTTGAGCCCTTAAAAGTCCAAAACGTTAAAAATTGTCCCGCCATCAAGTTTTTATCCAGTTATCCGAATTATCCGTGTCACAATTACATCAAATAATAAGACTTCAATTGTAAATATAAAACGAAAAAAAAAAACTATCATTGAAAAAAATCTTATTTTTTGCAACATTTTGAAAGGTAAAGTATTTTTTTTACCCCCATTGAGAGAGTGTACACACACACACAACACAGGGTATATTAAGCCTAATTACAACATCGGGTTTACAAGCAGAGTGTGTAACAACAAAAGCAGGTAGGTGGCGCAGGCATCGGACGCTGCAGACCCCCCACGAACTCCTAGGATTTTAAGACGTTGTAATTCACATTCGCTGACATTAATTACCGCATTCTTCACTCACAAAACCCGTCGATTAATTCCGTCCCATTCTCTGTTTTTTTTTTTCTTCTTACCTTCCAGTAATTTTCCCCATCGATTTTCCCGTCTTTCCGGTTTATAATTCGCCTGAGAAGTCAGCGAAAAAAACCAGCCGCCTACGCCGTATTTACGAGACCGAAATTAATTATGAAAAAGTGTTGCGATCGTAATAATTCATTGGCTAATTGAGATTTCGCGTCGTAAAGTGTCTCGCAACTTTCCCTCATTCATTAAATTACCTCATTTTCACACTCAATTTTATTGTTTAACGCTTGAGGAACCATCATTTGCATTTTTATAATATATAAAATACCATTTTATTATAAATTTTAAGCTCAACGCGCATGCTCGTAAAAATAAAGCTGACCTTTTAATTTGCATGGTTTTAAGATACGCTAAATCTAGTTTACAATATGAAATCCGTGTATAAATCTTACTTTTTTTGCTCTTGAAAATGTATAATACCGGGCTTAAAAATGCCTTAATGGACATTAAAAGATTAACTGAGGTTATTTTTCCGGGAAGTAATTGCGTAATTTTTTTTTTTTTTTTTTGCTTCTTCTTCTAATATTCATTTAATATCTATTTAAAGCTGTCATTGAACTCAGAAATAAAATTAAATATTTATGTAATAATCTCTTTAATTAAAATAATTCGATTAAAGTTTTTGTTTCCTAACTTATGATTTCCTGTAACAATGCATTTTTTTTTTAAAGTTATACTTTTTTTTTTTGAATCTTTTCGCAATTCACTATTTTTCGCTTTGAATACCCAAATTTTCGCTCTAAGAAATTATTTTTTCGCTTAAGCTAAATTCTTTTTCTTCGCTCATTTTCCTTAACACATGAATGAGTAAAATTTGCATGTGAAAGTACAGTACATTATCGTTTCTATTTAAGCAAGCTAAACATTTAAATTTTGGAGTAACAAATAGTTAACTAATACAATGAAACTTCTGTACACTATTGCCAACATTGTGACCGGCTTAAGGTGATCTTCAAGATAATATAGGTTTTATTTATTATTTTTTTAAAAAAACTGCTGTATTATTTTTATGTTATTAAAAATTTAATTGTATATTTAGACGTTTTTAATTAAAAATCAATTAGTAGAAAATTTAAATCAAGTGACGAGTACTTTTATGTATTCAACCGCGCTCAAATGTTCATTTATTATTATCTGTAAAAGCTGAATCTTAAAAGAGACCACCATGGAAAATGAGGATTCAAACGGGTGCCTATAGTCTTGCAGTAAAGGTGGTCGAATTTGAGAGGTGCATTAATGTGGGAAAATCAAAAGGGCATTCTTGAAGTTGTCGCGAAAATAACGGGAGTGGCCTTTATTGGGAGGTGGTCTTGCGTAAAAGTTTCAAAACACAACTGCAAATTAACTTAATTCCAGGATTTCACAATAAAAATTCTTAAAATTTTTAAGAATATGACATGTCCCTACCGGTAGCACCTCCATTTCTTAGCTAAAACGTTCAAAGTGGTCTTGACTAAAAACTCATAAGAAGAGTATTTAGATGAAGAACCTAAACGCAATTTTTTTTACGCAATAAAATCAGCGAATATTTTAATTTTTAAAATAGAAAAATAAAAACACGCAAAACTGTAAATCAACTACAATTTGTTTTCTAATGAACACTTTTCCCCACGCATTTATCATCAAGCGTGAAATTCGAGATAAACTCTGAATAATATCAAAAGCTCGGCGTTCCACAATAATTAAGCTGGTAAATAGCAGTTCGTTAGGAAAGTATTGTGCGATGCGCATCCGATAGAGAACGCCGGTTCACTCTCAACAATAGGGTCCCCTCTCTTCATAAGTTCCGAAAGAGAGAAGCGGATAAAAAAAAAATCCCACCCTCCGATAATTTGAGCTAAATTAATGTGTAATTGAAGATATTTCCGTTTTGTGTTTGTGTATAGGCGTGACGTCATCCGTGTTTTCATCTTCCCAACAATAGCATCCTTCCTTCCACCCCCCCCCTCTTCCCTTCGCATTTTCAGATATGAATCAGCGATAATTATTATTAAAAACCATCACGTGAATAAAAAAATTGAGCGAATCAAGAGCTAAAAATATGAAAGGACATAACTGAACGCTACCATATTTACGGACTTTTAATGATAGCAATGGTGGCGCGAGAGGGGGGGCAGATAGCGAAGTAGTAGCGCTACTTCCGTTTCGTTCAGTGTTTATCCGCGCACAATAAAACACTTGACACGTGGTGAACGCCTCAGCATATTCTATTTCTTACTAACATTTTCGGTTTTTTCTCTAAGGGTTAAGAACCGGTGAAGATCTCGAGTTTGTTCGGCCTTTGCTCCGTTGCCAATCACTGAAGTTAAACAACGCTTTGCCCTAAAATAAATAGATGGATAGATGGGGAAAAAACCCATTCGATAAGACGTCGATACAACGAATTTCGAATGGATAAACAGTTTTATTCGTTGTACTAAAAATTTGAGATAGGACAAAAATCGATAGAAAAATATATACTGTACTGATATTTGAAAAGCCAGAAAATCACCTACAGTACAAAATAATAATAAAAAAAAAAACAATACAACGTCGTTAAGCTTTTGTTTTCTTTTTCTGGCAAAAAAAAAGCTATCCGTAGAATTAAAAACGATTTCTAAGCTATATAATAACAGGCATTAAGATTTAAAAAAAATAATAATGACAAAAGTACATAAAATAAAATCCTTTTAAAACAGATAAACCGTCATTGATCTTAAAAATAAACTTGAAAAACATTCACTTATAAACAAATAAAGTAAATAAGTTCGAAAAACACAAAGCCACATTTTATTTACTGTACTAGTTGTTTTTTTTGTAAAATAAAAGCTAAATAAAATTAAATCTAAAAACCAGAACGAAATAGATAGTTACAAAACTGAAACTAAAAAAACATTTAAATAAACTAATTAATTTATAGGGAACCTGTTAATTAAATTCTAAAACACTCGTTTAAAACGAAAAACAAGCTAATAACAATATATATAATCTAATAACAATTTTAATTCCACCTCAAAAAAAAAAAAAAAAATGTATAAAACTTGTACCTAAATTCAAAAAATAGTAACAAAACCACTCTTAAAATTTTCAGCAGACAATTTAATTAAAAAACGAAATAAAACGCTTACTTTTTGAAGTATTAATTGCAATAAAAAAAATGTGTGGTTTTATCTGGTGCTTTGTAGCGTCAAAGCAGATTTGTTTATATGTTTTCACAAACCGATTAAAGTTGAATAAAAAAAAAACTGGATTTCTAAATGGCAACGAAGCATCACCAAATGAGAAAACCAACTGCTGTATTAAACTAAAATGTTATTAAACTTTAAAATAAATTCATATTCATTTTAACTTTCTTCGGGTGACTTTAGGCAAAATATTTCTTAGCCACTGGATTTTTAAATCGAGATTTTCTGAATAAATCTTAACTTTATATTCTTTTTATATTTCAAACGCATTTTTCACTCATTCGCCATTGAAGAAGATTGAAACTGGTCTTCAAAATAATGGAAGTACGTACAGTACATGCACTGTAGTTCTTGCGCTATATCGACATTGGCATGGCATAGCCTTTTGCTCGTACCAACATATTTAAGGGTTAAGATGAAGAGCAAAAGACTCGTTGAGGATGTGAAGAGCTCCAGAGATAGACGAAAAAAAAAAAAAAAGTTGCGAACGACGGAAACGTAAGATAGGGAAAGAATTTTCTTGCGCGTGATAAAAAAAATCTAAATAATAATACTCGAAATGAAAAAGTAAATTTAAACTTTTTCGAGTATTGATTTTGAGAGGCCAAAAAGTTGATTTCCGGAGGCGAAACAACATTGAAATTCTTTTTAATATCGCGTGTTTATTTAAAACCTGGAAATTATTGGAGCCTAAAACGGGTAGAAAAAAAATGATATAGAAGTACACCCATCCCTCGTTATACGGCCCCTCGTTATACGGCGTTTCGCTTATACGGCCTTCGTGAATTGTGGCACTATTTCGATATACGGCCCAAAAAAGTTTCGATATACGGCCAAGAAAAAATTTAAAAGCGAAAAAAATTGAAATTAATGGTCCATATTTTAAAATCAGGCAAAAACTAAACGCAAAACTACATTTTGCGTGATTTTGTGTGATTTTAGATGTATAGTAGGCCTATATAAATGTGTAGGTTGCCATCCGAGAACGAAAATTACAAGAAATAAAAAAAAAAAAATTTTTTTCTTTTAAAATTATTTCCAATAAGTATTTCAACCCTTATTATAACTTTTAAGAACAGAAAGTACAAATATGAAGTAATAAAATTTAAGGTAAAAAAAAAAATAATAATACCATAATTATAGGGTTGTATCAGTCATTTATTGTGATTTCCTTCGGATTCCAGTGAATGATTTTAAGATTTTAAGTCATGTTCATTCGAAAAGTAAGTTTTATATGACATAAAACGCAAAAAGTTCATTTTCATTAAAAATTTTGAATTTTTTTTAATTGTTTTTTTGAAATTGGAACCGATTATTTAATTTAACATGGGTTTCTATGGGGAAAAATGTTTCGTTATACGGCATTTCGATATACGGCCTACTTTTCCGGTCCCGATCATGGCCGTATATCGAGGGATGGGTGTAGTCTGCGAATTCGACTTAATGTTTGATAATCATTGTTATTTTTCAAAAATATATCTCCGCCCATTCAATTTATTCTAAACGACGATGCATGCAAATTTTGGTTAACCGTTTTACATTCTAATTTCTAATCGTAGCGTAACTTCTAGCCACAATTCCACGCAAAATGTTCAAGGAAAATACAATTTATTTCAGCTGAAATATTCGTTTAATTTAAAAAAATAGAGAAAAAAAATATTATTTCGCCTTTTTTTAATAGACTACTTCCGTAAAATAGTTCTTTTAGAACTTTATTAGTAGTTTTCCACATTTTTTTTCCAAAAAAAAAAAAAAGACTAATAATAATAAAAATTTTTAAGAAAAATTTAAGGCCTTAACTATTTATTAAATTTCTATAATTTTTGTTACTGTATTGAGTTTTTATTTCTTTCTTTACAATTTTTTAGAGTAATTTTAGATATCTGTAAATGTGTTTCAACATTTTTTTAAAAAAAATTCATGTACAGTAATTATGATTTTTAATAACTTGTTAGAACCTTTTGCGTTAAATTGAAGATCGTAGTATCCTTTCCCTCGTTAAATTTCATGTGTTTTTAAAGCAATTATTTCCCCCCCCCCCCACTTTACGGTATATTATCATATTTTTTCTTAACCAAATTTTAAAAGAGCAATAAAATATGATTAGAGACACTTATTTAACACGAACAGCGTAGTGATTGTAGCGTACGTTCCGCATCATCAGCATAAATCAATTAATTAGAGAAGAAGAAAATATATTCGGCGCTTTTAAAATTCCGCCAAATTATTGTGTAAAAGAACTTTTTAATAAGATAATTACATCGATTTCAACACGAAGAAAACTAAATTTAATTATCATAATTACGTAGACGGGATTTGGCTTTTACGACTTTTAATTCCTAAAACTAACGAAATAAACTCGACAAAAAATGCTCAAAGACACTTCTAGGAACAACCCATGCATTTCAATACAGTAGGGGGAAAGAATACGAGACGGATTTTATCCACCATCAAAATGGGGAATTTAATTACTAAAATGCCTTCGAAATTGTCACTCGACCATTCCGGAAATCATTCAGAAATACTGTAAAAAAAAAAACCCATCAAACTATTATTATCAAAAAGGCACCAACAAAATGACCGCCAACACAGATGAGTGATGTGCATTAAATGATTACAATTTGCCGAAAAACAAAAATATTTTCCATAAATACCGAAGGTCATCTGATTCATATAATACCACATTCAGCCTACGTTTTCGGTAAATACCACAAATTTCGGAGTATATAAAAGGGAGTAGTTTGTTGGGGGTCTTTTTCGTGTTTAAATAATAACTCGAGAGTGTTGTTGTTTAATAAATGTTCGACAGTAATTTTCACCTTGATATTAACATGATGTATCATTTTAGCGTTGCGGTAGATTGTAAGACTGGTGACATTACATTTTTTTTTATTAAAATAAAAATTTTATCCTTAAAAGACTTTAATTTGAATATTTAAACGCATTAAAATAAAAAAATTTAAATTTTTTTTTTACCTTAAAATTAGAGATTTACGTTAACTGTTCGCACAGTTGTTATAATACTGGCGTTTCATTTTTGCTTTGCGCCACTGTATAGACCTACTATAAAAACTTAATTAAATCTCAATTAAATCAACGTATCGAATGCTATCGCCAAACACAAAAAAAAAGTAGTAATTTCCGTTTCTTTCTTCGATCAGATTTTCCGTCGAATCGAGAGACGTAATATTACTCGTGTATGAATATTGATCGCGGCGGAAAAATCGTTCGACTGTGTAATTTCTATTCTATTCTTATTTTCTCTCTCACTCTCCCTTCTTCTTGACGGCAATCGCAATAGTTGAAAGCCTAGTGAGCTATTAAAAAGGAAATGAATTTCGAAATCATAACGAACCTATCGTTTCCGATTCGATTACAAACGAGCCTTCTCCTTAAGCTGATTAAGCCTGGCTCGTAGGCGGAAGACAAACGATAACGACCGAAGATTAAAATTGGCTACCGGCTACTGAAAGGAAAAAATTTCTAGACGAAAAGTTTTTATCTTAAAAATTGAAACGAGGAAATAAGAGATTAAAACCGGCGACTACCGGTACCAAAAGAGAAATAGCAATCAAAACTTGAAAATAATAATTATTACCAAAAAAATCATCTAAAATTCCGCTTGTAGGCCTAAATAACTTAAATTAGCGACGAAAAATTAAGCAACAAAATTAAAATTTTTAATTTTAAAAAATAAAAGCCAAAAATTCGAAAATTTTTAATTAAAAATTAAATTTGTAAGTTAAGACTTTCTTAGAAATAAATAAATTAATTAAAACCTAAAATTAAATTATAATTAAAAAAAAAAACGCTCAATTAGAAACCAACGCTTTACCGGTAAATGAATAAATACAAAATGAATTTAAAATCAATTTTAAAAAAACTAGAAATTTCATGGCTAAAATCTTAAATTAAAGACTAAAAGCTTAAATGAATGACTATAATCGTCTATAAAGATATGCATATAGGAGATTATACCTTATGAAAAAGGGTTACCTTAATAGCAATAGGTTACCTTAATACCTTAAATTAAATACCGCCAAAAAAACATACAGTAGGGTAAAATAAAAACTAAAATTTTAAATTAGCGAGTATAACCATAAATTAAAATGTATATTACCTTAAATTAAAGAATATAACCATAAATTAAATACCATACTACAAGTACAACCTTAAAATTAATTTCTATTACCTTATACTAAATAATATACGGTAGCCTTAACTAAAACATTCAATTTGAGACTATAACCTTCAATTAAATACTACCTTAAATTAGAGAATCTAACCTTCAATTAAATTTCTATTACCTTAAATTAAATAATACGGAGTATAAAATTCTATTTTGTCATAACGATTTAAACTTTGAAACCAGCAACCAGTACAGTACTAATAATAATAATAACAATAAACTCGTAATTGGACACCAAACTTTTGACACCAAAATTTAAAATTACTGCGGTTACAAATTTGAATATTTACAATTTGCTATTAAGTTTGAATTTTGAAGTCAAAGTTGGAAATTACACGTAATTGCAAATTTAAATACTATACTTCAATATTGCTGAATAATAATAAAAAAAAGAAATATTGGCGAGCAATGCTATTACCGTGCTATACTGTAATCAAGACTTTTTTCGCCATCAATTCCGAGAGCTTTAAATAGACGATTAAAATTAATAGAAACAATACCAACGTCAAGGGAATGGCTTGCCCCTCAACCTATCCACTCTTTAAGACGCAGTGAAGGGAACGGCGTAATCTACGAGTAGTTTTTTATGCTAATGAGTAATTGGTAGCGATAACGATGTAAACCGAGCCTGTTTAAGTTGTTTCGCTCAAATTAATTCAATTAAAACAACTTTTGGTAATTATTATTATTGTTTTCAACTCTTCCCACAACACATTCATTCCACTTGTAGGCCACATTCCCACTAGTTTTTATCTTGCGTTGAAACCTGATAATATTAATTATTTTGATGTCACTCGGCAATCGAGTTTTACTTAAACCTCTTTTTAAATTCATCTCAGTTTATATAAAACATGCGCGTAACCCGTGTTTGAGCAAAAATCCTCTTTTGTTTTTACCAACAAAACTTTTATTTGGATATTCAAAAAGCTTAAACTAGATTTGAGAAATCCGGTGAGAGTAAAATGAAATTAAGTCATAAAAAATAAAAAAATTTACGTCGAAAAATAGTTGAATTAAGCACAACGAAAACTGGTACATGTAATTAAATTGTTCAATTACAATAATTAATTGATAAAAAATTTTGTTAAGAAATAAGTTAAAAGTTAAGTACAATAATTATTATTAGCTGAAAGACGTCACACCGTAATTACAACTTAATTAAATAAATAAATTTAAAAAAATAATAATAATAAAAACGAATGGATTCAGTCGTTTTGAAAAAAAAAAGCATAAAAAATGTCTTTCGAATTACTGTACACGTATTTACGTTTTCATATTTTCGTTTTTTATGTCCCTAAGGAAGAAAAAAATTCATATTTTTTTAATATTCCGTGTAAAAAGAGAATATCTTCAAAAAGAAATACCCTCTACTGATTACATCTACATTATAATATTATCATCTACTTGAAATTGATTTCGTTATTATAACCACAAATAGATATTTATAGGAGCGCAGTTTATCTCTGAAATTTATTGTAAACAAAATGGAAACTTTCTTCACTTATGATTACAAAATTTAATATTCATTTATAAGAACCGATTACAGAATTTCGATTCCTCATACGTTTTAATTTTTTGGAGATAAAACTACTACTGTATTGTAAAATGCAATTGAATTATACCGGTATTGTGCCAAAGTTTAATTCACTTAAATTTAAATTATCCGTGTTATTAAGACATTTTTTAAATTAAAATAGTTTTCCTTCACTTGTTTTCCGTAGGTAACTTGCATTAAAAAAAAAAAAAAAACCAATTGATATTAACAGTAACAATATTATTTTAATTTATTATTAAACACAGAAATAAGATGAGTATAAGGGTCTACTGTACTTCTGAAAAAATTCAGAACTAAATTCCAACAATTCAAAATTCCTTTTTTTTTTTTTCGATTTCTAAAAAATTTAATTTTTTGGAGGTCTCACCCCCCCCCCCCTTTCAAAATTAATGTATTAACCAATTCAATTTATTTCAACTAAACTATGGATTTTAATCAAAAAATCAATTTTCTAATTTTTTTTTTTCATTACCGTACTTTTTTTCGAATTATAGTGTACTGTACCGTAATTTATGCTTTTTATTTCTCTCAAAACTGTTTACTTAACCGCCAACTTTATTTACAAAAAAATAAATAAATAAAATATTTTTATTTCTGATAACTGATTTTCGTTAATTAAAAACCTGTGTTTGCCTAAACCTTCATTTTTTTTTAAAAAAAAAAAAACCTAATATTTTTTCTTTTTCCAAATATTACCGTATTCATCAATTGAGTAGGCCTACAGTACAGGTATTTAAAATAAAAAAAAAAATAAAAAAGCTGAAAGTGCCATTTTTCACAAATTCAATTTTCTTCTACTGTATAAAAAAAAGTTGTATGTGCCCAAGTCCACAAAATCAAAAATTAATGAAAGTGCCATCCACTTTAGCTTGGGGCGTAAATTGCCCGCAAAGTGACAGAAAAAATAATTATTCATGTGTATTTTACACGTGTCTAAACGTGTTTTTAATTACGAATTTCATTTTAAAAATGCCCACTTTTTAAAAATAATTTGTTTCTGAGATATTTTATGAATCGCATATATGGGGAAATAAATGGCTTAATTGATTGGTATTAATAAAATATTTTGGAATTTACTTTTCGGTACTTTTATCCTTTTAAACCATCTCCTCAAATCTTCTAAAACACAAAAACCGAATTTCAAAAAGAAAAAAAATAACAAATATTTTCAAACAAATTTAATATTTGTTCCCAAACAACATCTCAAAATAAATAAATATAACATATTATATATTTTTTTAAATAACCACCCGTCCTGGAAATCAACTTACCGCCGCCGGTCATTTTCGTTCGGCGGTCTATCGGGAAATCACCCACGCTTCGATTTCTAATGTATTATTTTTCAAAAATTCAATTTCGTAGCAGTTTGCGCGAGTTGGAAATCTCGTAGCCAAGCGCGAGAGAGGTGACGGAAGGTCATTTATCCTTTCACGTCTTAACTTCTTTTTTAATTGTCAACCTTCATTTTCATTAAAACATCGATAGAGAAACGAAGAAGGCAAGGAAAGAAATAGAAAAAAAAAAAAAAAATGATCAAACGAGATCTAATATCTTTTAATAAGGAAATCGCGTGCGTTCGGCTATTCCTTCCATTTCATTCAATCCGCCCGCGGCTTTTCATTCCCTCCCTCCCGCCGGACAACGTATTATAGCTTTACGTCAACGCCAGAAATGTATCGTCCCTCCCGCAGATAAATAAGTCAATATTAGCACTTACGGATTAAACGGCACGGTCCTCGTTGTTGTTGTTTTTGTTGACATCGTCTTCCATGACATGACGGGTATAGGCGCTAACTGCTTCGTTAAGTGAAATCCACACCAGCGATCCGCACTCTGCACTGCGTCGACCGCACTCGTCCGAAACATCAAAAACAACAACTCCAATCGGTATACGCTCCGCAGCGCTCTCCACTCAACCACCAAGCGCCCTTTTTCAAAAATGTTGTTTAAGCGCGGTTTAAATGGAACGAGAAGCTCGCATCATCCTATTTAACAAAAAATAACAAATTTTATTAATATACATGTAAATGGAATTTGATAAACGTGATTTTCGTTAGCATTAGATACAAATTCATCCTTAAAAATACAAATACATACTAGAGTAGAAATTAATATTTGGACTAAAACCATTAAAATAGCAAACAATATAGTTACTCGGCCGAGCTAGTTACTTTTTTTCTTCTAACACTCGACCTGCATAAATTCTAGTCTTTTTCTTCGCCCACGAACTCTCTAAAATACTTGTCTTTTTACTTGTCTGCGAATTCGCCGATTTGTTTAGAGGGATTGAATAGTTGCGCTTCTTTCAACTCGCCCGTTTACTCGACCCGTGTAAACCCACATTTTTATTATCTCATAAACGGAAGATTCAAATGGAGGTAGCAGCATCACGGCGCTCACCATCCCAGCATCAAGCGCGCTTTTCTAACGCTCTTTACTTTCCTATGAATGTTACATTGAGCGGAGGTAGCGACTTCACAACGTTGTTCTTCCACATTTAATGCGCCCTATCTCTGCCTACGCCATTGAAACAATGCTAAGAACCAGTTTTTTATCGCCTTGTTGTTATTATTGTACTGTATTTCGATATCTTTGCGAACGCGATGATAGATAGATGTGAAAGAGAGGTTTGAGTTGAGAGGGAGCGATTAAAAAGGAAAAAGGGAGGGGGGGAGAGTTATTGCTCGGGTGAGTACTCGCCTCCATTCGATAACAGACGGTACCCCACTATCTATTAAATGGCAACATATGGGAAAGAAACAGAATGATGAAAGGAAAAGCAAAAAAAGAAAAATAATAATAATAACAATAAGAAACATAAGTTTTCAGTCAAACCTCAATGTAACACAGTTACGGAGGGGATGGGCAATTTATTTAACTGTAGCCTACACAAAATAGTTTTTAAGCAGAGAAAAGAAGGTAAAAAAAAAAAAAAAATAATAGGTATTAAAAAAAAAAAAAAAACCTTTTGGGGAAGTGGGGGGGGGGGGGGGGAATTTGGTTGCATCAACAATATTTTCCAAAAGATTTGAGATGAAACTAAAAATTTCGTTGCTGTAAAACTTTGCATCTTCAAGTAAAGTCTCGCTAATCCGAACTAATATCACAAAAGTTCAAATTAATAATTATTGTCCCCTACAAATGTGATGTACGGTACTGCATAAGGAAGCTACTCACAAAAGGAGACCTCTGGCTCTATTCTGGAACTCTAGAAGTGGAATCGTGTTCAGCTGATCGGTTTTAATGGTGAATAAAAGCAAATTTTCAAGTTTTTTGCATTTTTGAAGATAAAAACAAAACTTTTGAAAGGTACCCAAAATCATACTACTCTCACAATCTTAGTATTGGGGGCTCTTATTTTAGTAATGTTTTGTAAATGAACTCTGCAAGAACGGAATGTGAGAAAAAAATAGCTTCTCCTTTTCTAAACGGATAAAAAAAAATATAGGATAAAATTTTCTCATAATCAATTTATCAATTTTGGAAAGTTATCAATCGGAATTCTGCCAAATTTTTTTTTTCCTTTCAAGAAAACTTATCTTATTAGAAAAAAAATAATAATGAAAAAACGGAATTTAGGGCATCGAAATTGAAAAGCGTCAGCGAATCTATGTCTCGATTCAATTGAATTGAATTGAAAAAAAAAAAGGTTAGTCATCAATTTAATTTAATAAATGAAATGAGAAAATCATTCCTTTAAAAAATCAACTGACATACTCTTACGTTAACTTTAATAAAATTGTACTTAAGTTTAATGAAAAGAAAGAAAAAATGTTTTCGTCATTTGAAAAATTACGGCCAATACAATTATTCAATTTTCTAAAATAATTGCTTAAAACTTCGTTTAAAAACAAAAAAATTGCAGTAGTCAGCTTTGATTCAGAAAAAAACGATATTTTAACCATTTATTTTATTGTACTCTGTTATTCCAAGTGTTCAATAAAAATATTTATGATTATTTACAAGGATTGTCTGAGTGGCAAAAAAATTAGTTAAAATGATGCAGTTTTGCAGCAACATTTTGTATGTTGGGGTTATTTTTTGTTTCCTGGAGTCATAACTTATAAGCTTAAGTTTTGTTACTTGTGTACCAAGAAAATATTTTTGTTTAACGCCCCAAGAAACCTTAATTGCTTTAACAACGTTGGGATTTTGATTTATCGGTGGAACATGGGGGAAGGAGGGGGGGGGGGGGAATGCATTGCTGATCAATTTAAAATCAATCAACTAAATTATGAAAACAATTCACGACTCTTATTTTAAGACGTGAGCGTAATTATATTAATGGCAGCTTAAGTGTAGTTTTGCCAGTTTCTTTTTTCAAACTTGAATGATCAAATCGAAATTGATTTGGACAATGATACGTGATACACTGTTTTATTCATAAGCTGTAGTGCACGCTTCTGTATCTAACTCGATTTTCCCCCTCGTTAAGTCAATGGCGAGGCAAGTCGACTGCTAAAAAAATTCTAATATTATTATTTCTAAGAAGACTCTCGCACATCGTAATGGCATTTTTTTTAAAGTAAAAACATTATCGCGATTGGTTTTAATTTAGAGTGACATATGAACATATGAAAATGTTATTAACCATTAAAATGTGTTAATCATCTGCTTGTCATCATGGAATCAGAGCTGGCAGAAAGTTCTGCGGAGCTTCGAATAAAAATTATTCGTGGAATTGTACGAATTTTAAAAATTTGCCGCCCTAGAGCTAATTTGTTTTTAAGTGCTTTTTTTAAAAAAAAATAAAAAAACAAACTGCATTTGCGCGAGTGTTTACTTTTTGTCACTCCAATTGGCCGAGCATTTACTTCTAATAACTCAACTTTTGCGAATATTTATTCCTCAAAACTGCATTAGCGCAAGTGAAAACTTTCTAAATCTTTGTTCGAGTGTTTATGTCATAAAACTTCATAACTCCAAAAATGCGGGCCCCATAAACGCAATACCGATTATACCTCGGTCTGGGGCTCTCAAGCCGACACCTGAATCGGTTCTGAATAAAACGTATACATTTGATCAACGTTAAGTTGGTTACACCGACGTTTTACAGTGATAATAAAAACGGATTTTAGGACATCGATAATTGAAAAAAAAAAAAAGACATCGGCAATCAAATCGGTTAACCTTAGAAAAGATTAGTCATCATTTTAACTAAATAAACAAAAAAAAAAAATTATTTAAAAAAATTATTAAGTAATAATGCAATAAATTTTTAGCAAACTCATTTCGCTTTCTCAAAGTGTTGCGTTTGTGAAAAGGTTGAAAGTGGGCCAAGCAATTGACAAAGGGCATCATCCATTATTATCATCATCGTCCCCGACCATACACTTTGGCCCACCCACTCATCTTCAGCCTTTTAACACTCGCTTAAATCTTCTCTCTGTGTCTCTCACTAAATGCGCAGTCATCTTTTCCCAAAGTTGTTTACAAAGAACGTTTTTCTCGCGCGTGGAATGCGATTGAAGATTCAATTCGCTTTAATTGATATTCCTCGACCTACGTTTTTTTTCTTTTCTTTGCAACACTTTTCTATTTTTACAGCGTACATGTAGGCCTACGTCACAAAAGGTTTCCAATTAGCCACATTTGCCTTTTTACCCGTGCAATATTTCCACTATAACGAAAACTAAGCACTCGTAATTAAAGTAAATAAATTAGTGATTACTTTTTTTTTGCGCCAGTTTTACGGGCGTTAAGGAGCTAAGGGCTCTTCATAAAGAATAGCAAATACAAAGCCATCCAGAATAATGTATACAAAAGTTGACCGCGGATACATCTAGACTTTTTTCAGCCAAGAGCAGATTACAATTATTGCAATGTGGCGTTGTAGTAGGCACAAAAATCGTATGTCTCCAGCGTTATCATGTATAATCAGGGACAGTCAAATAAAATAATTTTTAGGCCAAAGCTTGTATATGTATATTATTATGGGTAACTAAATTTTTCAGGAGTGATAATATGGACTATTTTGAGTAAAAAAAAGTTCATACAAACATTAATTTGTACTGACTTCAATGGTTGCGGAGATGCAGATATTTGACTGGGCAGATATTCGGCGGGGGTATTTAGTCATTATTAGTTTAAAAAATTTAATGTTGTACAGGGCAAAGACCAAGAGCTATTTTAATTGATATTCTTGTCCTCAAACCCACAGATACTCCGCAACTGATATTGAGGATAGGACACATGTTTAAATGAATTTTTTTTTTATTCAAAAGAGTTCATCCCATCACTCTTGAAAATATTATTTAATCCTCGTTAGTCATCTTGTATTTTGCTCTAAAAACCAATAATAATATTTAAGGTATCATTTTCTCACTTGATAGTTTCTACTCCTGCCATAATCAAATATTTGACAATGATTCGATTTTAATCTCACCCCAGGGATGCTTTCTTCGTAAATAAATGAGAGATCAGTGCACTCAAAATGTTAATTTTAGAAATTTTAAAAAGAATTATGAATATTTTATATTTTTTTATAACTACTGTACTTAAAAATCTTTTAAAAGATAAAGTTTCTTTAAATTTTTTTCTTTAGATTTAATCTTGATAATTAAACTGATATAAAATGAGTTTTTCAAATATAAATATTCAACAAAAATGCCCTTTTTATTAGTTTTAAATTAAATATTTTAATAAAAAAAAATTTTTTTTTGAACTTTTGTTATTTCATTTTTTTTTTTGGAACAAATAACAAGAAAGTTTTTATTACATTTTTATCTTTAGTGAAAAAAAAACTCATTTTTTTTCTTACTCTTTAGCTATGTCATTTTATTCTCTCTCTTTTTTTTCTTCCCATGACATATAGTCATTAATTAATTATAATTTATATATGAAGATAGAAATGAATGTCTCTAGCTCGCATTCACTCGGACGCACGCGCAGTCAAACGTAAACTTAATCGCTTTAAAATTAAATAACGCTTAAAATAATAATAATAAAAAATAACAATAAAAAAAATATATAATATATAACGAAATGCATTGTTGTTTTTTTTTTTTGTGTTTTTTTTATGAATCAAACAGTTCGATCACCTATCAGCGGTCTCCGTTCTTCGGTACTAAAGCTGTTCTCGTAAGTCCTTTGAGACACCGTGGTGCTGACGTCATGGCTCACTATTATCGCGGGTTTCCTTTCACACGGCGCCTTTTTCGCGGCTTTACTTCGGCAACACAGGTAGATAAGTATAGTTACCACCTATAATTATCGTTAGAAATAGATTGAAAAAGGTAAACAAAAAAAAAAAAAAATAAGAGTAACAAACCAAAATAGCGTGTGATCCTAACATAAACATGCTGGCCCAAGAGAAGCCAAATTCCTGAAACAAATAGCCACCCAGGGACGGCCCCACAAACGCACTAAACATCGAATTACAATTAATGATATTAAATTTTTTTTTTTTTAGGTTTTGAACATTCCGCAGAGTGAAATTTACCCCAAGGCGAATGAAGAGGTGTAGAGAGATGATACCATTCCGTAAGTACTCAAATTATCAGGGAAACCACCGCGTCTAAGAGTAATAACAAATAAAAATATTGAAATTGCAAATTTAAACAAATTAAATTAGCTATACAGTATAATATTATATATAAAAAAGTATTTGACGTCAACAAAAAAAAAATAATAAAACAGACGTATAGAAATCTCTCAGTATCACGCGCAAAAATACACTCTTTGAAAAATAATATTGTGATTAAAAGTTGGCAATCAGAGAGCATTGGAGCAAACTATGTTTGCAGAGTGTACTGCGTGCACATAAAAGGCCAACTGTATATTAATGTATTTACACTCATTAAACGTAAAACGCAATACCTTATACATTTTTAGACTATTGGTAATGAAAATTGCCAGAAGCAAATTTGCGGTCGCTCATTAATTACGCCAACAAACATTACATTAGTTTGTCAAAATAAGCAAAAAGTGGACTTGATCACTAATTGTATTTCTGCAAGTCCTTCAATTGCGTTCTAAAAATCCATCGCGTGGATAAAACCGATTACAACGAGGAATTACCATACAGGTACCGGATAAATAAAAGCATTAAACTATAATCTAATTTTTTGAAAATTTTAAAACCACAAAATTTCATTATTAAAAAAATTTAATACGTTATAACTTACACGACTTCCCTGAGAGCATCAATGAATCCGCATATAATTTCTCCTCCTGTGCAAAACCCATGAAAAACCAGAGCCATTATAACTACCCATAATTCTCTGTTAAAAATAAAAAAAAGAAGCATAAATTAATTACTTATTCAACATTTTTGAAACAGATCATCAAGCACAATTTGATCGGTATGAAGGGGGCGGGGCCAATAAAGATGTAAGAGATGACTCCGAACACTCCTCCCACCACGCACAACTCTTTGGCAATATTCTGCAAAGAATTTTTATTATTGTCGTGAAGCAAAAAAAAAAAATAAATAAATAACAAAGTCCGAAGCAAAATAATACTTTTCTATCGCAAAGTCCGCCCCAAATGGGCGTGGTCAGCGCGTAAACGGCGCCGTTTACAACAAACAAAAGTCCAATTTTTAATGGTGTCAAGTGAAACTAACAAGGGGACGGAGAAAAAAATAAAATGTTTTTAACTATTGTAATTATAATTTTTCAAAAGTAAACAAGATGCGCACTTGTCTGGCATGAGGCTCCAACGTTGCCGAAAGAAAACCCAAACTGCTGGCACTGACGAAGAGACAAAAGGCGGCGATGGCCACCGAAGGAAGACGAAGAACATGCAATATGCTGTGACCTTTCTCCGCCGGTTGATTACTAGAATCTATAAAATACATAATATTATATGAAACTTGAAATTATAATCAAGATCTCGATTTGAGAGAAAATTCTGTCGCCTACTCAAAATTTGAGCCACGGATTCATTGAAATAAAATAAGAGTGTTAGGTTCCAAAATGATCGAAAATAATTAATAAAATTTAAAATATGTTTTGATTTTTTCTTAACCAATAAAATCTCCTTCTCCTTGAAATCTACTTTTTAACCCATTCATCCTATTTTATAGTTCCTTTCCTCTGAATACTTTTTTTAAAAATGCTAACAATGATAATAGAAAAATCGCGTAAATAACGACACTTAAAAAACTGGAAATGCAAATTAAAAAATAAAAACCTCTTAATCGAAATCTCGTAAATAAAAATCCAATCACTTAGAGGGTTGCGCGCAATTAATCTGTCTTAACCAATTAATAAATAAAAAAAAAACAAATGGAAAAATTTACCATTCTGGTCTGGGAGAATAAAAAATGTGACAACAGACGCCACCAATAAAAATCCTCCTAATGAAACGAAAGGCAGCATATAACCACCTAACTGTCAACAAATAAATAACAATTATTAAAAGAATATTTAATACATATATATGAAGATAATACTTCGTAAAGAGCTCCTCCAATTGTTGGTCCCGCGATAATTCCCAAACCAAAAAATGTCTCCAACGTCCCCTATATTAAAAAAAATTACATGGTGTAATTATTGCATTAAAAAAAAAACATGTAAAAAAAATATTTCTTCTATGAAATATTATCAGACGTCAATTTTTTTTTCCGATTCGAATATAATTTGTTTTCATGTTTATGATATTTATCATCTTGATTAATGTTGGTGAAAATAAAGATTGTCAAGTGCTGCGCGTGATGGGCTTATTCTAGTTGATGAAACGTCAATATTTGGCATTATTTCCTACAACGAAATTTAATAATAATGCCATAATCTGAAACTTCAGTCTATTGAGCAATTTTTCTATAAGGCTTCTATTGACTCACAAATCCTCTACTGATGCGCACCAACTGCGTTTTTGTGTCAGCATTTCGTACATCTTTCAATATTAGTACCGGATTAAGATTTCTTGAGGCCCAAGACAACAATATGTTTTAGGCGTTTCCTCGCCTTATAAAATGGTTTTGCAAAATCAGGCCTGGTGGTTTGAATTAATTTTTCGCGCCACCTCTTGCCAAACATTATTATTATTATTTTTTTGGTTTTTGGGAAAAATAGAAATGTACCGGTATTGAAAATGCGGGCCCTAAACATTTTGTTGTATTTGCCTAGGCCGTGATCCGGCGGTAATAGCATACGAAATTATGTTATTATCGACATTTACAAAGATCAACGCTAATGCTATAATAACATCACTGAACAAAAACGTTTTTCTAAAAGCATCAAAAGGCTCGAAACACACACACAAAAAAAAAAACTCAATAAAAATAAAATTGAAATCTGATAAAAATGAAAAATTAATTAAAAGAAAGTTACAAATGCTGTGGCCACGTTATCTGGAAATTCTTTAGCGATGATGCTAAATCCGGCCGTTAAGTATCCGGCGTTACCGGTGGCCTCCACAATCCGGATGAGAAAAGCTAATGTCAAGAAAGCCCCGTGGCTCTCGATTTTATCCAACATTCTGCAGTAAAAAAGAAGCAAAATTAAAAAAATTTGTAGAAAATAAATTTGAACTGACATAAACTAACCCAAAAAGGATGGAACACACTGCCATTAAAAAAATACCTGATAATAATAAAAATTTTGGTCCGATCTGCATCAGCTACAAATTAATTAATTATTATTACAATTAGTTATTGTTGAGATAAAAACATTTTAAGCGCTAATTTTTTTTTTTTTTTTTTTTAAACGTACGAAATTTCCATAAAAGGGTGAAACTATGAATACGGTGAGCTCAAACACGCCGAAAACTAAACCATACTGGGACGGTGTAGCACCTTTACGTTCGGCCTGAAAACAAAACAAAAAGCAACGATTATTTTGAGGTCAAATGGCAAATAATCATTGGTGCAAAATGATGTCTTGCGCCGATTTAAGATGCGAAAATTTAAAAATACTGTAATTTTAAAAAATTATCATTTTTTTTTTTAAAGAAAACGTCTGTGCATCAAGTGTATGAAACCCTTTAATTAATATATCTCTTTTTATTTCTGAAAATTTCAATTAAAAATACCCCGTAATGTGTTTCGAGGAGACGTCCATAAACATCTTTTGCACCGGGACTTAATATTAACTTTTATCTGAAATCGATCAAACTGACCTCGGCTGGGAAAAAAGGCGCTTGTAAAGATACGCAGACGGCGCTGCTAAAATTAACCACAATAAAAGTGAAGAGTGTTGTCCATTGGCGAGCTGTGAGCATCCGGTTGGGGGTGTTTGTGGCTTCGATGGGCGGCGGTAACTGACCGTCGGGTTTGTAAGAGCGAGTGGAGAATGTCCTTCGCCGGCCATGGGGGAATAAAATCTCAATCGATTGACTAGACAAATGTTGACTTTGATATTCGCCTAACATTTCTGAAATAAATAACAAAATGCTAGGTAAACACACACTACTTTATTATCGGTAGCATTCTTATTTACTCGAAAGTAAATGTAAAAACCTCGGTTAATAGTTAACGGTTAAAGCTTAACATCCAATTCATGTAAAATTTAATTCATAGGTACCGGTAACAAATTGAATTGAATTCCAATTTTTTTAACATTTAAGTCCGACCAAGTTAAAAATAATGATTGTTTATGATAACAATGATAATATCATAATAAAAATACTGTAACTTTTTAATTATGCATATTTCAATATGGTTATCCCTGATGGTTATTCAATTTAAACGGATAAAAAATATTCATCTTAGTGGTGCATTAATGTTAAAATATTGTAACAATTGAATCCGGGTTTAAATAATAATATTATAATGTAGATAACTGTTATCAATTACATGCATGTATGTTGCAATATTGATATTAAGTTCAAACAATTACTAAATCTTAAAAATCATAATAATTACTTTTTATTAAAAATATTTGTAAAATCTACTGACCTTAAACAAAAACTTTAATAAAGAAAATTTCTTTTTTTTTTTGATTTAATAAAAAAATTTTAAAAAAATTCAGTGCTTAAATATTAATGAATGAAATTTATTAATTTTATAAAATCTTCATTTTTAAATATAAAAAAAAAATCTTTTTTAAAATAGGTAAAATAAGATCTTTAAACCTATTATATCAAACGTAAAAAAAAAACAATGAGTTTTAGTTTTTTTGTAGATTCTTAAATGACATTGTCATTTCGATTTCGTTACATCACATGTCATTGATCAAGTCGTTCAATGTCATTGACAAAACAAAACAAAAAATAAATAAATATAATTATGGAATTAACGATGAAAATATTAATATTTTCTTACCTTAGTTTGAACGTGAAATTAACCAATAATTACGATAATGAATTTTCTTTTTTTTTTCTTCTTTTTATTAAGAAGGACACATGGACAGCATTGAATCGAGTCGTCAAAAGTAACAAGTAAGTAGTGATGATGGTTGTGGTCGAACGGGTCGAGGGTTGAAGAATGAAAACAAACATCGCTCTCTGCATCTCACGTTCTCTCACGAACTTCGAACTTCTCCTACTCATCTTTTTCGTATTCAATTTTTACTTCCAATGTTTTCAAGCTCCAGGCCTCACTTTCATGTTCTTAATTTTTCTATTTATTGACCTCAAACTAAACACGCTTGGCCTTGTGACCAATAACAGTTAAAATACGCTACAAAATGAAGAAAAAAAAATTACTATAAAATTTTATGTCCGAATTAACTGCAATATGTTCAAATTTATTTAGTAAGTAATTAATGATCAAATCGATCGTAAAATTCTATATATAAAAAATTTTTACTATCAAAGTTAACAATATATATTTTTTTTTTTTACGAGTTGTAATATAATCCAATTTGAGGAGATAAAATCTTTAGAATTTTAAGAATAGATAGGGAAAAGTGTTTTCAATGAGACGCTAGCTTTTTAAATTGAAAGCTTTCCACGCATTTCAATGGAAAAATTTAAAAACATTGGAAAAGAAACACAATCATGTAAAAACAATAATGCCCTTAATTGTGGTCATGTAAGGTCCTCTTGAATTTGATCCATGATCCAGTATAAAAAAAAACCTAGATAAACGGGGGGAGGGGGTGTAATTTAAAACGCAGGGCCGGAAAACCTGTTTAACGCGGAAGCGGAAAACAATAGCAGCGTCCATGAATACAGTAATATGAATAAAAAATGATTGTTGTTGTTTTCTACTTATTTGGTTTTTTCCGTTCTATCCTGACCGACCTAAACCAGTTGCTGAGGTAGCAAACAAAACTTCATCTCTACTCTAGCCTACGCTATCACCACACGTTAAATTTACTAAAAAAATTCCCTCCCTTTTGTCAACAATAATATTGTCAAGCATTGAGGGAACCTCCTCCCTCTCCACAAAAAATAAATAAAAATTATTCTATGGTTCTAGTAGAAATGTTATAAAAATTGAAAACGTTATAGTCTAGCCTAACACATTTAAAACTTGTGGCACTCGAAATGTATTAATATTGTTATCAGTTTTAGGTACTGTACTTATAATTGCACTCATTTAAATTTACAATAATTTTAAAATTAATTTTCTATTAATGATACTCGTACATCAACTTGTCTGGAACCCTTTCCCTTGTCAGCAATAATTATTGTCAAACTTTGCAAAACTCCCTCTCACCCTTGTGTTGTTAATGTCCTTAATGGATAATACTTCAATATAAATAAAGAAAAATTAATACTGAAAACGTTGTTTTTAACGGGATTGACGGTCAGATTATGAGCTCTTACGTATAATAATAATTAGTACATAACACCAACAAAAAGTATTAGCGTCTCGCAAATGTTTAGATTCGACGACAAAATAAACACAAAAAAAAATTTCCTTTAAATCAATAATAATTGATAGGTCAACGTGCCATCTTTTAAAGAGTAGCAAATCTTATCAAAATCGTAAAAATGTCAATGTTTACATTCAATAAAAATGTTGCGCGTTATCTTTAATTGAATAATTTTACCGCTCAAAAAAAAAATTCAATCTCGGAATCTTAAACGATGTTATGAAACTTGTAAATTATAGTCAAAAAAAAAAAAAAAAAAAATTAGATCATATTTGGAAATGTTTGACATAAAAAACTAGGTCTAAATTTTTAATCATCCGCCGGTTAAAGATGTAAAAGCAAAGCTGACCATGACCTACTCGTATTCGTACCAATAGGCTATCCTGTGCTGTTAAATCAAAATATGTAATTCAGCATCTCGAGTTACAATTAAATTTGTTTTTGTATGGGGGAAAAAATATTTTTTTTATAGATTTTTTAAAGTCAGAACGAAAAACTATTTCCACCCCCTTTCCTATAATGCTTGTACTATACTGTACATGCACTGTGAGCGGGCAGTGGATATCAAAGTGCAACTCAGATAATTATCAGATTCTTGAACATGATACAGTATTAGTATTTTTACAAGGGAACTACACCACTGCATATTAGACTCTCGCTTATCCGGAGACCAAATATTAACAAAAAATACTTAAAATTTTTTTTTTTTGGGGGGGGGGGGGTAATACAATACCGGAAGTGTTGCAAAATCAATTACAGGTACTGTACACCCAGACTTCAGCGCGAGGATCTGATTTGTATTTGACATCGGTGATTTACAGTTATAAGATGTAATATAAATTGTCATGTAAATGTCGAAGGCGCGTTTTTGAATTACCAATTCAAAATTATTATTACTCCAGAATTAAAAAGTGTGAGTTGAAGCGCGACTTTACTGCAGTAACATTCGCGCAAATTAAACTACTGTAACAAAAAATAAATAAAATATAAATTGATAGTGTACGTGAAAATGAATAGTTTGCATTAAAAATAAATTCACACAAATTCAGCAAAATTAAATGAAAAAAAAATAAATAAGTTAAGATAAACGATTCGCGCACTTTGACTCTCGCTTAGCGTAGATAAAATTCGCGCAAAATGAGGCCCCCCTCCGAGTTCAAAAACGCTTGAACCCAATAATATCTTGTTAATTCCGCATTTTCATTCTTTTTCGCGTACATGTACGGTCATTCGATTATCCGGGGTAGGAAATAAATTTTTTCCAAACTTCTCCCTGGATAATGGCTAGTCTAGAGCATTTCGAACTCACCAGATGCGATTAAATTTCAACCCGGTCATGTGATCAAATTATTGATGATAAAGAAGCATCCGAAAACCGTGCGCAAATCTGAAAAAGCGACTGTTTGATCGCAAAATGGCCGGATCTATAAAACAAACTGCGGAAACTACCAAGCCCTCGTGCTGCGACGAGCAAGAAATTGTGGTAAATGTGCTTATTAATTTAATTAATCTATCGAATTAATTGTGAGGCATTAAAATAATCAATCGATAGATAGAGATGATGGAGCCGAGCAGCGAAGACCCTCATAGCGTGTGCACTCATCATCAGGGGAAGAGTCCGGCAGTTGAAACCGGTCTTCAAGGGTTAAAATACAAACCCTTGTGCTCGTGCGAAGACCAACAACAATATTGCGGCTGTCGGGTGACGACGGTGACGGTAAAAAACCCTGAATCAGGGCAAGAAAAGCAAGGTAGCCTTCGATTCGAGTCATGGGGCAAGTGGAAGTGTTACGCCCTAAGTATATTGGTCATCGGGATAGGTCTATGGCTCATCCTATTCTTTTCTCTATATTTCGGACTTTAATCCGCGCGAATTAATTTTTTTTTATTAGCCAACGTTGATATCGCATGTTAATCACATTGTGTTTAATTAATACTCGTACATTAAAAATTTAATAACTGTGAGCATTATTTTAATGACAGCAAAACGTCTATACATGTAATAGCAATTCTTAGTGCAATGAACTTTTTGAAAGCTTTTGGTATTAAAGTACTCGTTTACATACATAATAATTTATATGGGATTTTAAGATTCTCCGCGCTAAGATTGTAAGCGTTAAAATGTAGCTGAATGTCCATTCAGCAAGTTTTTCACGTTGAAAACTCGTCTGGAGAAGCAAGCATTAAAAAAAATCTGTCACTTTGGGCAAAAAGTTTTGAAAATATTTTCAGAAGTCATGTACCGATAATCAGTTTTTACGAAAAAATATAATGGTAAACAGTTTTTTTCCCCCTCTTGCTTTTTAATTTTGTCAAAAATGCAACAACAACAAAAAAAAGTTTTGCTACCATAATTATTATTAATTTCGCCAAATCATAATTGAATTTTTATTTTCGACATAAATATTTCGGGCACAAATAATTTTGATAGTAAAGTGCATTTTTGCTTCGTGCATAAAATAAATCGCAATGACGATGCAGCTGTGTTTACGAAACGATGAAGAGATCTGGCAATTAATGGAATTCTTCATTATAACGACGACAGGTGCGCGTCAAAGAAACACCGTCACCCGCATATTATTATGAACGATATTAAATAATATAGAGGCGTAAATTAAATATATGTCAACGAGATACCTAGAAATTTATCCTTGATAAATCCTACGCTCATTTTCATCACAATAATTATTACCGGTATTAGAAAACTCTACGACGATTTCAATTTAATATCAGATTAATTTGCAAATTTGAGAATGACTTAAAAAAAAAATAATAAATCATTAATTTAATTAACGGAATATTACTAATTTAGATTAAATAGCAATGTCGACTTATTATTTTTTTTAATTTAATCTTTTCTGCTTTTAATACCAGTATTAAAATTAAGCAACATTCATTTTCTTTAATTATTATTTTTTCAGAATCACAAATAGATGTCGCACAATTCCGTTATAGGCTACTGGATTTAGAATGTAAATTTCATTTACAGTATAGTATTTGCTTCTAAAAATTATATTTTCCGCGTTTAATTTGTGCGTTTTAAATATAGAATTTTCGATTCCTTAAAAATTTCATTTATTGAAGAATGTAGATGATCCCTTTTCAAAATCACTCATTCTGTTATACATTGTACTTAAAAATATCGCATTTAAACAACTTTTCTCATGTGAATATTTACTTAAAATTCTATATTTACAATTGTAAATATCATAATGGCATCATAATAATGTTATGTGACGCTTAGTAAAAATTAAATTAAAATAATGCGTAGCGGAAAAAAGAAAAAATTAACATCCTATAAAAGCCATTATAAAATCAAAAGAAGGAAAAAAATTCCATCAGTTAATGTTTGACTGCTTTTTTCTAATTAAGCACATATTACTTTCGAAATTATTGCCAAAAATGAAGCTAACTGTATTCATTTTTGCTGTAATTCTTCTTAACATTCTAGTATTCTAAATCTTGCTTGAGAAATTTCAATCTCCTTTAACAGAAACTTCATTGCTGCCATCAAAGATTAAGTCGCTAAATCTAAATCTAGAAATTCCATGACGAGGAAGTATTACTAACATAAAAAAAAAATAATGTACGAAATAATCAAAATACATGTAGGCTATTTTAGTTATATTTGAAGAGAATGGTAAATACAAAGTTGGCCACAAAAAAGCAGCTCCTTCTTGTCAAAAACAAAATTTACTCCGTATTATTCAGCCCAAACACGGAATAACTTTGTTCATTTAATTAAAAAAAGTGACAAAAATTTCCCATTAGGTTCAATGAACAGGAGTTTTGTTTAGCTGTTCTCGATTAGCCTGCGTGCTAGTGCTGTCAAAGAGTGTGTAGGCTTACATATTTTTGGCCACCCTCTGTATTTGTTGTGTCGAACGTGAAAATATAGTGTCATATAGAAAAGGGATCGATTGAAACGTGTCTTCCGCCACATAAAACGTGATAAGTGTGATCTAGAAAGCTGGTTATATCGTCGCCGTAATAACGAATCGATGGATGTTTACGAGCGCGGGGCCCGACTCCAGATTTACAAATTCTCATTTATGATAAAGCGTTCAACTATATAAGATAGCAAACGATGACACAAAAACAAAAGCGTGTAATTGCAGCAACCGATCCGAGAGCATTCCCTATCGTTAAACCACTTCAGCAACCGATAAAATTCATTCATTTTCATCAGCAGTCGGGAAAAACACCCTACTTTATTCGATAGCCTGGAAACATTCCAAATATAATAATTATGTCCGTGTTATCGCTAAGATTAGATCTCAATATTTTGAGCACTTCATACGGTAGTTAAATCGATATTGTAAATAAAATGAGACAGAGCCCAGTTCCAAAAAGGTCCAAATCAATTTTTTTTTTTCCAAATTAAGTTTAATTATTATGAATTCTTATTTATAAAACAAAAACCAAACCCATGTAAAAATCATTCTGCAGAATGTGCGCAGTTTTGGAGAACGAAAAAACACGTTGAGGAATTTTGCAGAAATAAACTAAACAAATAGCATGAAAATAAATACTTTTTGGAAGAAAAAAATCCATAGAAAACCTCTGCATCATAAATGGTATCATCAGATCATTCATCTAAAAATTTAATTTGAAAAATTAAAACTTCATTAACAATTTTTAAAATGACAGAATTTTAAAAACCTTAAACAAAAATAAAGTTAATTTTGCAGTTTACAACTAATAATTTAATGTTGGTTATCTCAAAAGTAATTTGGTTTTAGAAATGGGCGCCTCATATATCAATTCCTACGTAATTTACCGGTATGCAAAACTTTCTAGAAAATATTTTGCTGCGCAGTTGGAAATAAACAAATCGGTCGACATTCGAAAAAAAATTATTATTGTTTACATTACAACTTCTGCGTTAGTAAATAAATAACCGTAGATATTCACGCGTGACCGGCGTCACATAAAAATGACAAAGCGCAAAACAAAAACCATAATTTGCAAAATCGAGGAAAGAACTTTATTATTTTGATAGTTATTGCAAAGCTTCATACGGCAGGGCATGACGTAATTGCGTATAACTGCGATGAAAAAGCTGATGTCATACAAAAGCTTGGATTTTCCGTTATTGCACTTGTTTGTGCTGCATAATAAAACAACTTAAGTAAACAGAGCAGTCAGTGAGACGTGAAAAATACGGTATTGAATAAGGAAAATTATTCCAATCAAACTAGAAACTTTTTGTATTCTCTTCCTAAAATTATTCCCTACATTCATGATTCTACAACATATTAATGTTTTTACCTCAAAATCTGTACGTTGTATTACAAAAGAAAAACGGTATAAACCAGGACAAACTATAAAATGTATTTATCATAGCAAAAAAGAATTCCAAAATACACCAAAACATAAAAAAATTAAGTACCGGTAATCATTCCCTTTAAAAAAATAATAATAATAATAAATAAGCGCTTATTTTGTTAATATGATTAATAAAATGTTTTTTAAATTAATTATGGACGAACTGAATTAAGTAATATTACCGAATTCTTTTCACGTTTGTATTAGAAGTTGACGCACTTCTTTAATATCCAAGATTTAAATTAGATAAACTGCAAAATGTGGGGTGTGAAGCAGAAAAATGTTTAGAAGACAAAAGTACGAAAGATGGAAGTAAAGATATGCAGAATGCAGGGACAACAAATAATTGTGATCTAGGTGTAATGTGTCATAGTGAGTGGGTATGATGTGTTTTGCTGCTTATAGAGCAATTAAATATTAACCAAAGTCCTTAAAGTAAAGTTTCTCTGTGTTATTAAAATATTTAGATCGTTAAAAAAATATAAAATGAAATCAATTCGGTCAGTCTCGATTAGGCCAATTAACAAGACTTCCATTGTAAAAAAAATAATAAACTTATTACATTATTCCGTGCGTTTGTAGACCTACAGTATCTAAGTGCATACGGGTAATGTCATCCCGGACTATTAATAAATGTACCGTGTGCATTATTTAATAGTTGTAACTTACCGTTAGAAAATAATAGTCTAGACATAATGATAATATTGATTAACCAAGTATAATTATTATTCTACTTTGAATTGTATCTTTTACGAAATTTACGTCATAAATAATCGTACAGCCTAAATACGAGTTCATTTAAAATAGTGTATAGCGCAGTTGAGTTGATTTTCATGACCGTAAAACACTTATTGTAGTTTAAAAGTCGTGGGTGATATCTCAAAAAAAAAAACAACAATGCGTTCGTCCAATGTTTACATCTTAGTTTTGTTTCTGATTTTCATTCACGTAATTATAATACTCGATTTATGTAAAAAAATTTATTAATGTGAATTTTAATTTAAATTTGAGTTTTAGGTTTCGTCAAACAACGTGAAAACTGAAGATGACGTCTGTTGTTCGCCGGATATTCATAGTATATTGTGTTCAATAGTCATCAATGCTCCGGAATTTGTCTATCGCAACAGCGTAAATTTGACATCTTTAAATAATTTATGTAATTGCAATCGAAAACTTACAAATTCAAGGAAAAGTTAAATTTTTTTTTTGCCGCCGAGAAGTAAGTTTTAATATTAGCTAAAAACTGTCAAAAATGTTGTCTTGCTATTAAAAACAGTTCAGAATATTCCCAAGTTCTTTTTTATTTCGTTTAAATTAAAAATCGTAAACTAACCTTTACTTATCTTTATTCTTAACAGCGATTGCGCCAGTGTTTATTTATTAAATCTCTATTTGCGCAAGTGCCTATTTTAAATTGATTTATTTCTTAACACTAAATTTTAACAAAATTTTATTTCGCAAAACTCTATTTAAGTCAGCGTTTACTACATAAAACTCTGCTTGCGTGAGGATTTACATCCACTGACTCCGTTTGCGTCAATATTTTTTTAATTATTTAATAAAAATCCATTTGCGTCAGTATTTTTTTTTTTTTTTTACTAAAACTCCATTTGCGTGAGTGTCTATCGGGCCGGTTCTAGGCTATTTTGCGCCCTAGACAAATAAGAGACAAAGTATTTAACTTGCACTGCCGCATTCTAGGGGAGGGGAAAGACAGATTTGCGAGCACATTTTGCCTGCGTAGTAATATACCAACATACAAATCTTACAATTTTAGTTACCGGTATACGCTCCTGCTCATGTACATGTAACTCAAACTAAACATTACCTATAAACGTTTTACTAAAACTGCAAAACTACAATATTTTTGATTGCAAACAGAGATACATGTACGGTACACCGTACTTAATATTTGTTTAGGAGGGTTTTCAATATAATCATGTTTTAATCCACATTAATTGCACTTTAAAACATGTTAGAAATACGAAAGTGCTATGAAAAAGAGAGAATCGATTGTCCCTTGGCTCCCATTTTCTCTAAATGGTCCTTACTCAGTTCAACGTTAACGATCACGATTTTAGTTTATTATGAAATAATGATTATGTATTTGCTTACATTTTGAAGATCCGAACTGGACCCATTCGATAAAACAAATAACGACGGTAAACGACCGCACATGTTTGGGCAGCTTGTAGAAGATACTGTAATTATTTTCCATAATATCAACCAGGTTGTTGCTGTTTCTTCTTCTTTTATCCATCCTGATCAATGAAAATACCAAAAATCTTCTAGAAAGAAAAAAAAATGCAAAATTAAAAACAAAAAATTAAAATCGAAACATTGAACAGTATTGGCCACCTGATTCGCTCGAAAATAATTTTCCCTCTGGAAAATCATCACAGTTTTATCTCACTTAAACAATTTTATCGCAACACTTTTCCACTAACTTAAGATAACACGCGCAAAAACACTCAATTGCACGCACATTTCGTTCCATTTTATTTCATCTAACCGGGAATTTTATTCAAATAAACTGTTAATAATGTTTTCAAAAATGTGTATTGCTGCGGCCGTATCCCAATACAAACAGTTATTATTTTAAACAAAATATTGGATAAATAACACATTAACAGATGGTATTTTATGGAACAAGGCAATTAAATGCACTATTAGCAATTAAATAGTTCAGTTAAATAAGTGTGAACGACCTGCCTAGAATATGATGACAATTGACGCGGTAATAAAACCTCATATTTGAGCAGAATGTTGACCATAATTATTTTAAGACAAAAATAACTAAACAATGTAAAAAAACAATTAACATAAAACCAGATTTAAATAATGATGCGCAGGTTAATTATTATCAATAATTTCTATTGAAAGCGATCTAGAGTGCAGCAAACAAAAGCGGAATCATTTTGTTCTCTTGCAGTTAGAATTTCCAAAACAATTATTAGGAAAATATACAGCCTATTTTAGGATTCCGGGAAACAGAAAAAAAAACGTAAATGTTAAAACCCAAATAAAAAAATACGCGTTAATTATTGATAAAGATGATGCACCAAAGACCCAAACGGCAACCTGTGAACAGCTGCAGTAACAAAATAATATATGTATACCGGGTATATACCGGTATATATTTTTTTGCTTTAATAACCAACACATGACGTTAAATAAATGACGACTATATAAAGCTAACTACGTCTTGCAAAATGTGAAAATTAATTGAAGCCTAGTCTATCAAATTACACAAATTAATACTGTAATCAAAAAAAGAAATGCATTCTAAAACTCTCATGTTTTCCCTTTTTTTGGTTTTGGTCATCAACTCCCAACAGGTCAGTAGTCAGTAGGTCGAAGTAATATATATCTTTAATAATATTAATGTTTCCCTCACACTAGGAAACTATTTGTAGTCTATTTCTTTCACGTGCCCGATATACATGTAATGAAACATGTACAGTATTTAGATGATAATCCACCGGTTAAATCGAAATTTTAAATCTTTTAGACATATTAATCCGCATTGCACTTCAAGCAAAGTTTCAACTGTCTAAAATAAATTACACTTGCTGAGTTCAGTAATTAGCAAAAGTCAAGGCAAAGACAAATATTCAAGGCAAATTAAAAAATCAGACGAAAAATTTGAAATCTAAAGTTCATTTGATTTCAATATTTGCCTTTGAATTGTCATCCATCTTGGG